>JAVFBX010190980.1:0-13412 GCA_034783855.1 Mopalia kennerleyi
GGTCACAGTCTACGACTAGAAGCCTCATCTTAGTACTCTATATATATTTCAGAGCCACAAGAATTAGACAGGTCCACAAAGTGATTTTTGAGCTATACCCTATATATACCATAACACACGTTTTTCGTATGGATTTAAGTAAGTTTTATTTTCCAAAGATTAAATGTCACAACAATAAGTTGCTATTTCCATTGTAAATTTTTTAAATCTGAAATAATAAAGTGTTCGTTTAAATTTTTTTCACAAAAAATATATCGTTTATCATCATAATATATAGGTCAACAAATATGGTGTTCATATACAAACAATAATGTTTGAAAACTTGCTAATTTTGTGTTTAGAAATACTTAATTATTTGTATGAACACGAACCCAGATGAATATTAAAGCGATTTAAAACATTTTAAAACAAATATCGAATTTTTCACTTTTGGGGGATTGCAAAAGGATACAGCTATTCATTACCATCTGGCTAAGGCTAAACTTCCTTATGTGTTAGATACATGTACATCTTAATTGTCATTTTCATTTATTGATTATATTTGGATTAAATTCTGTCTTTCACTAATGCTCTTCTGTGTCGTGGATTTTACGTTATATGTTTTTATTGTAAAATATTTTATTTTAGAAACCAAAACTGCGACACATTTTAACAACAGCTAAAGGCATTTTCCACGTGTGCCACCATCTTTTTTTTCCTTCTAAAATGTATTGCTTTTGTTTGCAGTTAACACACTAACGTCTGATGCTTATATGAACAGAACTATTTTGACAATTAAAAACAAAATTTTTACCTAATTTTTTTAAAAGTTAAAATCTTATAGCAAATTTGGATCCTGTAGCAGTACGAATGGAAATTCACTGTGTGCCAGTATTATATTATGATACTATAGATGTGTAATGCTGTTACTGAGCCACTATTTAAGTCAATATCTTTCCATAGATTAATCCCAATGAGCAATTTTATGAATGACGAATCAAGTCATGATCTAAATCAGCTGTAAACTCACCATTCAATTAGTGTCTACACGAATAACCACAGATAAGGCTGTTTATTACACATATACAGTTCTATCGCAGCCGTGTGTCCAATCAAATACGAAATAGAGCTAAGACGGAAGTGGAGCCAGACCGCCAGGCGAAGTACGTTATTGACTATACTGAATCCAGCTCCGACTCTCCTCTGTAGACGGTCGTGTGTTTTATAAACACAAATCTGTGCAATAAAAACAAACTTTCTTCATTCGCCTTAAAACAGCAAAAGATGTAGAATCCTACTTGCCAACTGATCCCAGCCAGCGCCATCTGGTGGTATGATTTTACAAGATGGCTTCCTTTATAATAAGGACTGGGTGTTGACATTTCTCGAGGCAATGCGATGAGATCTGAGATAATATCCCAGATAAGAGAGTAGTTAGGGACAAGCATTGCCAGTGATAACAAGCTCCTTAAAGTCCTTAACTCTCTGCCTATGAAAAAATAGTCAGAGTGGATCTGGAATGAAAAAAAAAAATGAACACTGGACATATTGTATACGTGTAAAACAAAATAGTCAATGTGTGTTTTGTACGTGTCATCAACATTTATCATGTATTACACTCATGTACATGTTGCTTTGTTTTAAATAAGCCAAGAGCTGTAAAAGAAGTAAATATACAAAATGTCTTCAATGTAGGAAAATCCAATAGCTATTGTCACCACCAGGATCCATGCATACATACATACATACATACATAGTTTAGTGTTAGTGGCGTTTCCATTCGAAAGAATGATGTACGCCATGATTAGGCGTGTCTCGTGAATATAGGTGGCGCCACCAGGATTCCAACTCGAGCCTCTGGCTATTACGTCAAGCGCTCTAAAATACAATATATTTTGAACAGTTCAATCCAATAAGACCCAGTAATGGTTATGCTAATTAAGGTATCGTAGTAAGGGATAGCAGTTCGTATTAAGGTACAGTAGCGAGGGGTTGTTCAATGCAATACTGTAATTGTATATGCTGTACTGGAGCGTAGTTGAATTCAATTGATTTTCCTTAAAACGGGTCAGTGTTATTTTACAGACACAAAAGGTAAAATAAAATAACCATATTTTTTTGTTTTATTGGGAAATTAGTGTTCCTCAATCACTAAACAAATACAGTAATGCTATAATTGGAACTGAATGCCAATAGACTGATGATTCTGTTGCATTGGTAAGTGTGATTTCTGAATGACACAAACCTTTATATATGTTGCTTAAAAATTGGCAATACATCAGTTCACATTCCTTCACAAGAATTATAATAAAATTATTTTATGATTAAAACAATTCGACAATAGTAAAAATGGTGTTGTTAATTTTACTCAAAGTGGGCAGATTTGTGCTTTTTGCAATTTATACAAGATAACCTAAATTCTGGAAGACTGTCTTAATTTTTTCGAGTTTACAAACGCATAAATGCCAAATACGCTCATACTTAATAATATTTCGTAGCGTATGCACTTTTTAACAAAGAGACTCAAAACTCAGCACTGTTGCAGCATTGGCTGTCTGGCAGACTGTTTTGAGCGACGTCGGGCTGCCTGTAGATATCTTAAGCGAAACATAATTGAGCACCGAGGTGTTTAACGTAATCATTAATGTTTCTATAATACGACAACTTGACTGGGGTCAAAATTATACTTGGCTAGATGCAGAGTTCTGTGTCTCTGATAGTCTATCATACAATGTAGCCATATTTATAGAGATACTGAGTTAGTTATTATAAGCAGGCTACTGTTCAATAATATTCGATATGCTGAACTTTCGGACACATTTTATATGCCAAACGAGACTTGAAATTGCAAATTAGACTAGTTAAAAATAGATTTTTTTTCAAGTATTTCTTGCCAAACCGCCATTCTTGTCCCGTAGACTTGAAATTTTAGCAGACGGGCATGAAACTGCCTCTTTTTAAGCATGTTTACCTAATAAAAGGATACCGCATTTATTCTATGGGGATATTAAAACTGCATAAAATCCGGTAAGTCTATTTAGCTAAGGATTTGAGTCTTACTTTGAATTCTGAAGTAGGTCAATTACACAGTTGGCGAAGTTTAAAATCTGTGGCTATACGACTTTGCATACCGGTCTACGTATTTGGAGGATAATCCAGAACAAACCTGTTATCTGATATATTTGATACCATAGGCGGACCGTTTAACAGGCGGTATGTCGGAGGGGGGTTCCATATAGTCATTCACATTTATCCGTATTGTTTATATTTTTTTAACAACTGTACTAAAAATCTTTATACGCTGGGATTCGATTAAGGTTCTATGATTTTGATTTGGGTTTTTTTCTGTTCAAGACTTTCAACTTTGGAGTGGACTTCTTTGTAAATTTTTGTCCGAATATTTTCAGGAACTTTGGAGTGAACTTCTTTGTTAAGATGTTGTCGAATATTTTCATGAACTTTAAAGCAGACTTCTTTGTTAATATTTTCCGAATTTTTTTAAAGAACTTTGAAGCCGTCTTCTTAGTTAATATGCTCTGAATATGTTCACGAACGCTACATATGAAGGGATTTGGTGCAATTTTTGCAACCATGCAGGAGATTTGTTTTCATTGTCAGCATTGCAGAAATATAACTGACATAGAGCGGTTTGTATCGTGGTGAAATAAACAAGGGTTTTTTAAAAACAGAAAATGTATAGCATCGGTAATATAGTGAATATAGACATGAAACGTACTGTGGTATAATACCATGAGCTATGTGAACTCCAGTATTTACCCTTGCAACAACTCTGCTTAGGTCTGACATGTATATATTTGACATATATTGTTTTGATTAATGCGTGTCATTAAAACCATAAACAAAGCTGTCTCATAATTACATAACAGAAAATGTCAGGGCAAAGATTGACACATTTTATAAACATTATTGTTGTAGTTAACTACTGCGACAATCTACTGTATGCTATACGGGCATTCCACCCTGGTTGAACTTGTACCGCAATTCAGTGTAAGTCATTTACGTATTTATTTATTAAATTGTTTATTTATTGACTTGTTTATTTATTGACTTATTTATTTATTGACTTGTTTATTTACCGACTTGTTTATTTATTTATTGACTTGTTTATTTATTGACTTATTTATTTATTTATTTATTTATTTATTGACTTGTTTATTTACCGACTTGTTTATTTATTTATTGACTTGTGTATTTATTGACTTATTTATTTATTTATTTATTTATTTATTGACTTGTGTATTTATTGACTTGTGTATTTATTGACTTATTTATTTATTGACTTGTTTATTTACCGACTTGTTTATTTATTTATTGACTTGTGTATTTATTGACTTGTTTATTTATTAACTTGTTTATTTATTGACTTGTTCATTTATTGACTTGTTTATTCATTTACTTGTTTATTTATTGACTTATTTCTTTATCAAGTTACTTGTTTATTTATTTTCTTCTATGTTTGTTTACTTATTTATTTATTTATTTACTCGTTTATTTATTTATTAGTTTATATATTCATTTGTTACTTGGAAAGTAATTTATTTATTGATCGATATATTGATTGTGTGATTGATTGATGTGATTTATTTGTTTATTTTATGATTGATTGGTTGGCTGGTTGATTATCGTATTATTTATTTATTTACACACATTTATTCATTAATTCGTTTGTTTACTGATTAATTTACCAACGAACATCAAACTTGTATATAAGCAAGAAGAAGGATGTTATGTTATATTATTATATTATTATTCAAACTAAATTTGTTTTGTGCTCTCTTCCACACATGTTTATAGAAGTGCAAATAAATAAAACTGTTAGAGAGAAATATATTTATTTTTTAAAAGCGGATATCTAAATAAAACTTTATCCAATAATTACAACCAAGTGTGAACCCATACGTGGCTTTTCTGTTCAATCTGTTTAGGCAATTAGCTCCCCATGCTATTGTATTGAGACTATAAAGTAACAAGAGTTAACTGGTTTTGTTCCAGTTGCTCCCCATATTGAAGGAGACTCCCTGTAATATGCTCCGGTATCATGGTTGCAGCCAGACCAATCGTGAAGGGGAGCAGCTTAAGGGAGCGGGGAGGGGGTCGATGACGAAAGGGTAAGTTGTACCTTGAGCAAGGCAAACGAAATCAAATGTTTGCTTTCGTGAATAGGCGAATGAAAATTTCGTGTGGTGGATATAAAATTCTTTATACAGGTGTAAGCCCAGGTGTCTGGAAGGGGCCCACTTATAACTTAATTCGGGCCCTTGGAATAGTTTCATTTTGCCCTAGGGCCCGACAATCGTCTTGGTGGCCCTGGTAGCAGGATGCATTGAAGGTGTGCCCATGGTAACATAGCAAACTTTTGTAACATAAAATCAAGCTAATTATTATATTCAATATTTATATATGTTTGCCAAATGTAGCAAATGTGTTGATAAAATCAAGTTTCAGATCGCTGCATTGATTGGGGATTAAACTAATGTATTCGTTAGCTGATCAATTGACGTTTACAGTGCTTTTCAAAGTCAAGAAAATTTTCACATTTCAACAGTTGCTCCGTCCAGAATAGACGTCACTGATCCTGCTGATGGCTTGCTGGACTCTGTTGACAGCCCGACTGCTCGTCCCTCACTGGTCAGTGGTGTGGCCGTCAGCGGTCATGCAACTGGACACTAATGCGGAACGGCTAATCTGTCTGTGTTTAGACTGGACTTAAGTCATCAGCAGCAGGGACGGGGCAGTTCGAACGTCCCTTGGGAATCGAGTTCAGTGGTGGAGCGATTAAGGACATTAGCACAACCTTAAGACAACCCGGTACTGTAATCCTAGACGGATCATTACCGGCCTCATAACCCCCGTAGTCCCCCTGCCCACCGAGGACTGCCGCCTGTCTCTCACCAAACGTACAGAGTCACAGCAATAGTGTTCATCCGCGTATTTCAGTTATGATAAGATCGTTTAATTGACTGACAAATCCGTTATATAGGCGAAAATCTCTTTCTAAGCTCGACTTAAGCTGATTTAAGTACACGCGTTATGAGAAAATACTCTTACTGCCTTCTCACACAAACATACTGTGTACATGTATGTCCTCGGTAGCATAAAATGAGGGCTCTATTGATTTCGACTGATATATATCCGCATATAGCTCAATTTGAAAACTTGAACTCATTAACAAATTATCAGCGTAGACCGGGTGTATGGGTGGTTTAGGTGGCCGGTATTTAGTATCGGTGAATTACCTTTCTTGGAAAGTGGATTCGATTCCCGGACAAGTTTCATCCTGCAACATTTTCTACAGTACAATCTGTTCAAGCTAAGAAAATGATATCCCAAATCACCAAAATACTGTCAATTTATCACCTCCGTTATCAAAAAGAAAAGTTGTAATTTTCTGTACTGCTATATGTGTTAAGAATTCAAATTGTTGAACAATATTAATAATAAATGTGTTTATGCATTGCACCAAACACCTATTGTTGAACAAACACCTTGACTCGATTTGAAGAACAGAAAGTAATAATTTTTGAATTTTACTTAAAAGTTTTTAAAATACAAAATTTTAGTTGAGTTGACCTATACATGCAGACAATACCAATCTGAGTGTATTTAATCAAAGAGACACAGATCACTACGTACATGTTGTAAACTTTCGGATAGTAACTGAATCCATCATCAGGTATATATATGTCAAATGCAAAATTCATGGTAGTGGGCACAGTATGTATATGCAGTGAAATACAATGGCTTACACAATATCACAGGGGGAGGTGGATGGGGGACATAGCATGGTATTTCACAAAGGTGTTAGAGAATGATTTACTCAAAGGTACATAGCAAAGCTCAGTAATTGAGGTCCTTTTTTTTGTTTTGTTTTTTTTTTGATAAGTATATTCTAACCATGCCCTCCATAACCGAATTTTCCCCAAAGAGGTGGAGTTGCTGGTTATAATTTAAGGCCATGCAATCAGCCAAAGTGACATATGTGCTTACGGTTATCTAGAATGTATTACACAGTGTTGTGTTGTAACTGAGTCACATAAACTAATTACACATGAAGTAATAAGAGTTTCGTAGATTTCAACAAAAGCTTCCAAGGTTGAGTGGGGATTTAAAAATAATAAAAAAGGAAAATCGTTGAAACTTCTGCTATAATATTTAATTTAGAGTTTTTGATTGAATCAAGTATCATCGCAATTGTATAGTATAGTATAGTATATGCACCGAAACGGTGCTCAATAATACATATAGAAGTTTAAATTCATACAATCGTGTTATGTTGTTACATTATTGATTTCAGAATTGCTTTAGATGTTGGCAATTGTCGCAATAAGACTTGTGGACATATTATTTATTTTGGGAAACGTATTAATTTTTACACCTTGTTGCTGTAAGCAAAATAGCATTATGATTGGCAAATAATTAATCAAAGTTGACTTAATTGAACATTCTGGGTCGGTTAACTATTTCCTAGTCTTATTTTTAACACACGGTGAAGTTTGACAGTTAAGTGTAGGTCTTTTATCAATTTGACCTCTCGACGGTTAAACTCGTTTCGTCCGGGTATAGAATAACTTGTACAGCATTAACAGGAACTCAGTGAAACAAGTGGTGACGGAGGCCGCCCTGTTATGCGGCTTAATTTTGTTTGACTTGGTTTTGTTTTCCATCCCAACGGAAAACTGAGATAAGGCAAATGGAAACAAAAACTCATCAAGCGAACTTGATGTCTTTGGCTCCAGTCATTTTAACTCTACTCTCTTGGGATAGGACATTATAGCTGAGTGTTGTTGTTGTTGCACTTTAGTTTCGGACCCCTGTGGATGTGTAGCCACAAGTGATCCGGCTTCAAGAAGCTTTCTGATTTCTTCCAACGATAAAGTATCCCGGCGATGATGGCCAAAACAAAGCTCTGTAAACACGCAAATGACCCGAAAATGAGCAGTTCTTGGGTTAAGAATTTTAGCAGATTTAATCTCCATGAAGAGAAATATCACTTCTCTAAATTGTTTGTGTTTTTCCAAAGTCCACGTGGACCTTACCTCGTCTAAAAGCCGCCTAATGTTTCTGTTTCATTTGAGGGTTTCGTCTCGGGATTTAAGGCAAGGTCAAGAATGACTTCACTCTTATAACGGAATGCTCGCTTAATGGCCACGATATGAGAACGACACGAACAAACAACAATCTATAGAGGCATATTGATTGAATGTCTGGGGTTGAGCGCAGTTAATAAATATATTTCACTTAGAAGAACACCAAGAAAAAATAGACACATACACCATATAATCTGAAGCGATCTGCTATGTTGGAAAAACAATGGCCCTCTATGCGCTAAGCTATTGAAGCCAGTCTGACAGTGTTAAACAATGGTGCTGCATAGACATCAATATATATATATATACAATATATACAAAGACGATACTATGCACAGATTAATTTATTTTTGTGTCTTTTAGAAAGTGAATAATAACAGCGGTTTCGTTATTTTGGGATAACACTTTCTTTGAGGAGATTCGAGTTCAGAATTTGTTTTTTGTTTTTTCCGAAAATGTTGTAGGTTGAAACCCGTCCGGAAAGCGAACCCACGACGCTCAGAGTTAGGCACCGAATCACCATCAGTAAATGTCGGCCATCTAGACCACTCTGATACACAGATACTGATATACGACATAAAGTCAACTATATACCAGGCTGTCAAAGGCGCAGACAACACGAGCAAACACAACACGATATAAAGACAAGACGATACACAACCGACAATGACGGAACGGTGCAAAGACCGCACCATATAGTTTGTTATGTTTGTTTGATCAGGGTTCAAAGTCGTACTCAAGGGTATTTCCCTTATACGACGATGGATTGTCCAATTTACACTGTTCTTAAATCCGGAAGAAAACCGAGAGGAAACCTGGTAAAAACCACTCCGTGATTTCCGGAAAAACGTCGTATGATTCATTCATGTATATGATGGTCAACAGACGGATATGTAATAGATCAAGTAGCCTACATTTCAAACAACAAAGTATTAGGCCTGGATTCATTAAACATTCTAACGTAGGCCTATATTCTTTACCACACTTCCAGGCTACATTTCACTTAATATTTCTCAGGACATTTCAGACCACCAAATTTAAGACCGTATTTCATAACAGAATTGGCAAAATAGCGGCATTTTAAAGCAGCAGAAATTCAACATATAAAATTTGTCATGGAAAAACTTCTTACTAAAATAGACTCATAGCTTTCTTTCAAAGATTAACGCTAATGTAATTTTGGCTATTTATGTTGCTGTTGTAAAACTGACGACCCCCCCCCCCCAACCCCCCCCATGCTCTCAAACCACCTCGAAAAAAAAAAAAAATGAAATGACGATAGAATCGTTAAATTCACCACCCGAAATAAAGTTAGAATAAGAAAAAAAAAACTTGAAACAGAATCGAATTAATCCGATGCCCATTTCCTCGGAGAAAAGCAACAAACAAACATTCGAACTGATCCCAGCTTGTCAATAAGTCAATTCAAACTTTCTTCTTTTATCAGTAATTGAAAAGTAGTTCCTTGAAAATGACGTCAGATGTATCACTAATCACAAGACACACTCAGCGTAAATCTCAACTTATAATATCAGTCAGCGACTCCACGGAAGAGAGAATATTTCTCCAATTTAGACAACTGTACAGAAAAGGTTGGAATGTTACAGTCTACCTCACCCACACAGCTGGGAGGCATTCTTAAGTTCTTTTAAGGAACAGATGGTCACATTAGTAGAACGGATGACATACGGTTAAATAAGAGTCAGCCAGTCTGACTAACTACACCATGTTTTACACGTTCACTTAATTCACCGCTTCACTCCTAGAGATAATGGTTATTTGAGGGTTCCTAAGACAAAAGCGGCTCTTTGATACAATGAGATAGAGAGAAATACATGGAACAGTTGCTATGAGGGTTCCATACAGAGCCATAACGGGTTCTATCAGAATCATCACTGAAGAGCTTTAAAAGGTTCCGTTAGAGCCATATTTTTCTAAGAGTGTAGTCACAGATTGTCGCTTGAGCTTGGCTCAACAAAAGCAGTTGTATACTTTCCAATCTGTCATATACTATATCACTTCATCTTTCCACGACCAGGACACGAAAAGCCCAACAGAAGGAAAAGCCCTCTCTGCTTGGTTGTGCCGAAGACAAGCCCCTCATAGAGAACACGAGACCGTGAAACGTTATTGTTTGATAAAGTACTATAACTCTTACACTACAGCACTGTTGTATTGAAATTGTTGTAAAATGTCAGGCTTAAGACCTGCTAAGCAATACTATATCTACATGTATGCTGTTGAAGACTAATCCGTGGATTGTTTTTGATGAATAAAATACAAACTCCCGAGCTACTCAACGTAATCATTTAGGCCTACTACACGAACTTTTAGCCAACATGCCTTGAATGAGTAAGGCCGCGCAGTTTTTATAGTAAATGATTACATGGAGTAGCTCAGGAGTTTCAGTGTGTTCTATTCATTTAATACTATAGCTGTAAACTGCTTCATATTATTACAATGGAAAAAGTTGTTTAAATGGTTCAAATTAAAACTTTAAACGATAGAATGAAGTCGACAAACACAGATAGCAGCATAGTTTCCTTATATTCGTGAATCGCAAGTTCATGTTACAGAGTCAAAGGTTTACAATGTTTACAATACGAAACAAAGGCTGTCGGTATTTTTACACAGCGGAAACAATAGTCATTGTTAACTTGTCCGACCATCTCTTACGCGAAGATGCGAGTCTGCGGATTTTGATAAATGGGCATAAAGTTATATGTTGACAAGCAGATACTCCTTCTCAATTCTTGTAAAGGGCAGATAACTTATTCTAATTTTGCCTTTCCTTTTTCCTTTCCTTTATATAAAAAAATGGAGATGCGATGCCTTCTAGTTCAGATACGTTAATTAGGGTCAGTGACGCAAAAGCGATTCTACTACGTCATTGATTGGGGTTACGTGATCTCAGACCGGAAGTAGAATTCATTCTTATTATTGAAAGTAATGGTAGGTTATTGGTTAAAATTGGGTTAACGAGGGTGTTGACGGTCAAAATGACAAGCGACGCGGATTTGATGTTTGTCGCAAAGTAGAGCAGAAACTGTGAAAGCAAATTTCTCAGCTTTGCGATAAAGCTAATATAAAGCTTTACTTAATCAGGCAAAACCAGCTTATTTTCCATAATGCACGTTAACAACAGTTATATATTCTCTTAAAAATGATACCTGCGTAAACACTGGTAAAGGGTATCCCGATTCTACAAACATTTTACAATACTAACATTTGTAACTGTTGAAAAATGTCATAATTGTTAAACTGTTGAATAAAAATAAAGCTATAAATTTATTTAGCAAAACAACTTCAGCATAGTAAAACCGTTGAACAAAAACACAATTGTATAAATGCTGAAAAACATTATAGCTGTAAATAATGTCAAGGTTCTAGCATTGTAATAGTGTCGAACAATAATATATTGTATAACTGCGGAACAACACTATAGCTGTAAATAATGCCGAAATTCTGTTATTGTAATAATGTCGAACAATATTATAATTATATAACTGCTGAACAACATTATAGTTTATTGGTGTAAAACAATTCAAAACCATCGCCATTCATTGGGAGACCAACAGTACCGCAAAACCAAATAATGAAAATGGCATCTGAGTCAGTAATTTTTCATAAAATTTTAAACAACAACTTCGTCTTATCAGATTTATTCAAAGTGTAAAAAACATTTTATAGACGATAGAACTGTGCAACAAAAATTTCCTTGAATATACCCTAACTGTGTAACATATATACTTATGATTATACAATTACTGTGTATCAAAAGTAATACTGAACATACTATAACAGTGCACCAAAATTACTTATAAATTTACTATAACTGTACAACAAAATCACTAATAAATTTACTATCAATGTGCAACAAAAGTATGGATGAAGATAATATAACAGTGCA
The DNA here is from genome assembly GCA_034783855.1 of Mopalia kennerleyi. NCBI lineage: Eukaryota > Metazoa > Mollusca > Polyplacophora > Chitonida > Mopaliidae > Mopalia > Mopalia kennerleyi. The sequence continues at coordinate 11,998 of JAVFBX010190980.1, forward strand.
TCCAAATTACTAATGGATTCACTATAACAGTGCACCGACAGTACGTATAAATTTAATATCACTGTACAACAGAATTTCTAATAAATTTACTATCAATGTGCAACAAAGTACGGATGAAGATAATATAACAGTGCAACAAAATTACTGCTCAATTTACTATAAATGTGCAACAAAAGTACTAATATAGATTATATAACTGTGCAACAAAATTCCTAATAAATTGTCTATAAATGTGCAACAAAAATACTGATACTAATAAATTTACTATAAATGTGCAACAAAATTACTGAGGAAGATAATATAACTGTGCAACAAAATAACGGTGTCCGGTTTGTTTAACGATATTGCGTAATGCTGCGTTCGGGACTTCTCGTTCTTACCATTCGTGCTGTATTTGTTACTCGTACTTACAACGAAAAAGGATTCGAGAGCACTACCACGAGTCGTTAACACGATTTCACAACCGGTAAATTCCGTTCGAGTGCTACTACGAGTGGAAAATACCACTCGTCAACTCCATGCTTATAGAGTGAATCGAGTTTGTAGTCGTAATTGCGACCAATAGTTACCAATAGTTACCCAACGAGTTGTGATTGGGATTGTCCAGAATGCAACGTCACAGCCCATTAGACGATGTTGCGTCACAAAGAAATGGACGTCACGTCATAGTAGAATTTCATTGTTACGCAACGCCTTGTAATTTACCATTAACTTACCTGGGCTTTGAGCAAACTGTCCCTGCGGAATTTAATATAACAGTGCAAAAATCATAATGAATTTACTGTAAATATGCAACAAAAGTACTGATGAAGATAATATAACAGTACAACAAAAGTAGGCCCTACTAATAAATTAACTATAAATGTGCAACAAAATAACCGATGAAGATAATATAACTGTGTGACAAAATTACTAATAAATTTACTATAACTTTGCAACAAAATTACTTATAAAACAAAAGTACTAATGAAGATAATACAACTGTGCAGCAAAAGTACAAATACATTTACTATAAATGTACAACAAAATCACTGATGAAGATAATATAACAGTGCAACAAAAGTGCCAATAAACTTACTATAAATGTGCAACAAAAGTACCAATACTAAAAAAATTACTATAAATGTGCATCAAAAGTACTGATGAAGATAATATAACAGTGCAACAAAAGTACTAATAAATTTACTATAAATGTCCAACAAAAGTACTAATACTAATAAATTTACTATAAATGTCCAACAAAAGAACTGATGAAGATAATATAACTGTGCAACAAAATAACAGGGCCAGGTTGTTTTAAGCCTGCCGCACACGGGATTGTCGCCTGTGTTCAACGGTACGAGTGCCGGGTAGCACAGCCACTTGCGCAGCTCTTCAGCTGCAGCGCACATGAGTGAAACTGGCAGATCCATGTG
>JAVFBX010191002.1:0-13409 GCA_034783855.1 Mopalia kennerleyi
TAACATTCAGTCCAGCTGTGTGAGCAGTTCTCGTCATGTAATTCTACCCAAGAAGGGTTTAGTTTTATGCAGCCGTTGACCTGAAAGGACACAAAACGTAAGTAACCATAAAAAAAATATTGTTTAGTTCGAGATTAATCTTCAACAGTTGAAACCAAGGATTGCTGGACACTAAAGAAAAAGAATACAAAAATGACTCGTCAACCGCTGGTTGTGTGGATTAAAGTTTCCGTGAAGCTTTGTGAAGGGTCCCTGTCAACTCGTTCTATGCAGGCGCAGTTTACATTATATAGTTACCTGCTATTAGACAAAACGCAAATAATTAGTAAGATTATTATGTTTGTGTCTCAAAGTTTGAGACAGTATTTTATTTGTTAAAACTGTATGTGTTAAACAAATGTGGGCAGTTATTTTTGGCATTTCGTTCCGCGCGGCGGGTAATCGGCTGAAGTAAATATACTGTTTACAAGCTGCCATATTACTGCGCAGTCACTTGACATGTGGATTCTCGATGCTCACTTACAATACACATACCACTTTTGTCATTCGCCTGGGATTCGCCTTATACTCGCCTCCTGCTCGCCTTCTTATCGCCGAGGCGAACACAGAAAAGGCGAATAAACAAAAGGCGATTCATGGAAATGCTCCCTTATATTATCACTTTGTATGGCCAGTATTATGAATGTTGAAAACCATGACAGCAGTGTGTTCCATTAATAGTTGACACTAGCATATACAAGGTGTGAGATGTTTCCATAATGTTGGAAACTTGAAGTTAATTTTCCACCAGTGTTAAGTAAAGACAGCATTGCTACTATTCAAACAAATTGCCCTTAGCAAGAGGGCAAAACCCAAGAAGAATCTTTCTAACAATATTCCCTGAAAATCTGTCCTTTTATACCATGGATCGCAAGGCGATCTTGGATAGAAAGGCAACTTTGAATCCATGTGTGGCACATTGAAGGGTGTTCAGCAGTACAATATATGGCTGACAGAGCTATGGTGCTGCCCCCTACTGGATACTGATATGGTCTAGAAACATAGCTTTAAATCATAGCAGGAACTTAGAGATCTAATTTAGAATAGAGTAGTGAAAGATAAACTTAACTGTGACTACACATAATTGTTAGCATTATATAAATTTCAGATGGGTCTGTGTTAAAACAACAAACCTGTGGAAGCGTTAAGATTGAGTCTGCCCCTGGCTGGTAATGTTAGAGAACTCAGGGATGAAGAGGCCGACATGTAATCATCTGGGATGAGCCCACTGGAAACACCAATATCATCAGAACATGCTGTAACGACAAGAGAACATTTCACCATCATACAACTTTTTTAATTTTCAATTGTGATACATGACAATGGGTCAGTGGTACTTATCTGGTTAGGGCATGGCTAAAGAAAATTATAAAGTGAACAAATTAAGAGAGGAGTTTTGTTTGTTCTATAAGTGTCAGCATCATCGACTAAAAAATGATCCCTTGGCAGACAAAAATCTATGAAAAACATACCGAATTTGTAGACGTAATAGCCTGGTATTCTGAGAGTGACCTCCCCTGATGTGGAATTAACGTTGATATTATAGGGAATGTTGTTGAAGTCAGCATCGACCAAACAGCTATTCCCCAGGGTTATCTCCACTGTGGTCATTGTTCCTCTCGGGGGTGACCCTTTATCCATCACCACAAGGTCAAATGTCAAGGTTGTGTTCCTCACATAAATGTAATCATACAAGTCTTGAGTGGCATTAAATTCTACCACAGGACTGGAATACAAGAAATCAGAACATAACTCTTATAAACATTGGGGCAATAAGATTTGATTTGGGTTCTTTGGATTTGGTGGAGTGCTCTGAGGAATAGTATTCTGTCAAAGATCGAAGACAATAATCGGAATTATCAATCAGTAAAAGAAATTTCTTTGATTATTCCTCAGCAAATTTGCTGTTATCGTTAGTAAAAAATGCTTTAAACTTATTGTATCAAATTGAACTTTGAGTTAACTGGGCTGTATGAATAGCAATCAGTCGTATTGTTGTTTAACTCTCTTGCTGCAGTGAGTGTTTTAGTGCAGTCTGCCTCTCAATTTAATCTGTTTTTGAGTTGAAAGGTGAAATGAGAATTTTATTCAATCACCAAGAGATCTAACAAAGTTGTACCTTTATAATAACTGAAACAGATAGTCTTTATTTTCCCCTCAGATTCTCGAGCACCAGGCCGGCAGGATTTGTTTGTTATGTTTGATTGGGGTTTAACGCTGTACTTAAGTTTATTTCACACATGACGGCATGCCACTCCACATAGCCTATAGCTCTGAGAGCACCAGGGCAACAGTAAGCTCCCTCCCAACCCGCCACCCACCAGATCAGATACTAGCAGTTAAACATGAAATGCAAGATTAACAGAGCATTTATAGGGAGAAAGAAAGACAAAAAACTTACTCCTCGACAATAGCTGAATGTAAATAGATAAGCTCTGCATTTACTGTGCTGTCAGCATCAGTGGCACTGAGGGAAATAAAAGGGGCCACCTCCAGAGCGGGTATGGGGATAAACGAGTGGGAAGACTGAGGTAACACTGGGCAATTGTCATTAATATCAGTCACATATATCTGAAATGGAACAAAAACAATCCATTTACCAAACTGTTAAATGCTATACAGAGCTTGGAACTAAAAAGGGTTGGAAATGTTATTAATGGCATCTTTTATTGAAAATTTGTTGAGTCATGACAAGAAAAATACTCATATAGGCATACACATGTGTTTTTTTGTATTTAATCATTAACATTCTTTAATCTCTATGGTCATATTTTAAAGAGAAGTTTCATTGTGAGGCAATGCAAAATAAAAGTGTAGATTATTCAATTCAAATAACACTTATTGTCACTATAACAGCAAAACAATATTTCAATTCATTGATTGGTTATTTTCAGTCACTTGGCATATAACTTCATAGTGTGAGACCTGGATCGTTGACTTCTAGTAGCAGAAAGTGAAAGATTTGACCATACATTTACAGTGATTTGTTGTGTTAGCCGGATACCTGGATCTTTGAATTCCAGTAGCAATAAGTGATAGATTTAATCATACCTTTACAGTGATTTGTCCTGTAAGTGTGAGACCTGGGTCATTGACTTCTAGTAACAGAAAGTAAGACTGTGCCACTTCAAAGTCCAGTAAGGTAGAGAGAGTAAGTAGAGCCGACTGGGTGGTCAGCGTGAATGTCTCGGGTGCTGGGTTGTTAGGCTCTGGGGTGACCACTGAATTCACATCACATCCTAATTAATAACACAAACAGATTTACTTATCATAAACAATCTATCAGTTTCATGCAGTTTGGTCACCTTAAGGTAAGCTCATTTCTGATGAAAGATTCTGAAGTAGAGATGCACAGCAGAATAGAAAACTTACCAACGAATGAGACATTGAATCCAGCCACAGTGGTGTAGTTCAGAATTGTGCTGGGTGGGGCAACACCGGCAGCTATGTTACCTGCAGTGTTTGATGTCAAATTAAAATGACGAGCCTCATTTCCTGGAAAGAAAACAAATATAGGAAGTTAAAAATAAGACAAATTTTTTTTTTTAATTTTAAAAGTAGAATGGAATCAATAATGTGATGCCACTGTTTATGACAAATATATTATGTGATGATTCAATCACCAAATGCTCATGAGTGGACAGGGTGGACATCTACCTGTGTGAACAATACATAGTTGATTAGCTTTCAATTCAGAATACATGTACTTTTCTTTTTTATGGTTCTGTAGACACCACAGTTTAAGTTTACCTGGAGATAATCTTACCTCTAGAGATTTGAACAGTGAATGTAGGTCCCACAGAGAATGGGTCTGTCAGGTGGATAGTTTCTAAGATTCCATCCAGGTGATAGTCTTCAGATACAGTAACCAGGTAATCTACAGGTGGGTCGTCACTGGCTGTGGTAAATTGTATGTTTTCTGTGTAGACCAAGAGGGAAGAAGAACAACCTGTCCTTTCCACGTGAAATAAATCAAAGTGATACGTCTCAGTAGTCTGGAAACATAACATTCTGGCATAAAGGTAAACTCCACAAAATTAAACCGTAAATAAAAAGGTTAAACTGTATATATAAATTGCTTGTAGGACATGAACACATTGCAAACGTTCAACCTTAATCCCAGATTGAACGATTGTTGATAGGTTCGGACTGATAGACTCACCATTGGTCACACCAGTGAGGGAGGGGAGAGATAATACTGAGGAGTGGGAGATTACCTGTAGGTCTAGGTTGACACTAGTTCTGGCTGATAGACTCACCACTGGTCAAACCTCTGAGGGAGGGTAGTGATAATACAGAGGACGAGGAGATTACCTGTAGGTCTAGGTTGACACTAGTTCTGGCTGATAGACTCACACATTCTCCATTCACTACAGTTCCTTGGTATATATTCACTGGACCACCATCTGACAACAACCAGAAAGTACAACGATCTTCATCAATAATACCAGCAGAGTCATTTCTGAGTAAAGTACATCTATTCTTGATACATATTTGTTGTTACATTTATATAATTTTGAAAGCAGATATTTCATCAATGGTAACTTTACATGTTTATATATGGGGGTTAAGAGGTATACTACTATCCATGTATTATTAAAGCTGTTCGTAATTACAATTTTTTTTCTCATTTAGTAGGTTATCCCAAATGATTCAGATAATAAACATCATATTTTTGATGAGGAATTTTTAATGGAAAGAAGGTTTTCTTCCATAATAAATGATGAAATTTTGATCAAGCAACACAAAGTTCACAAATGTTCTCTCCCATTCCATGGGCTATTGCATACTATTCAAACAACCATCTTTGTTTGTATGTTTGCTGAGGGTCTAAGGGGAAAAGGTAATAACTCTTACTCAGACTAAGCACACATATTTTCATAATAAGCAATGGCATTTGCCAGATGGTCATAAACAGGTGTACTAAATCAAGATAGTTTAACACTCAAAAGGGGAGATAACTACAAGAGTGCTGTGCTGGTACTGACCTGCTGCTGCAGAAAGGCTGACTTGTTGACAGGTTGTCCCCCCTGATGAGGTGATATCTATCACCAGTACTTTATTAATGAACAACCATAGTTCATCTGCCCCACCAACTGTGATCACTTCTGTGCCACTAAACTTCAGGGCTGTCCTAACAGCAGACGTAAATCTGTCAACAAAACATAACATACATAACGTGCTTTCCCGTATTTGCTATGTTTTCAAAGACATCTTCATATAAGTCATGTTCTGCGATATAGTACCTGGGACTAACATATGCAGGGATAGGCAACCGGAAACCAAAAAAATGAAATTTCGCCCTCTGCGATATTTTGCGTTGTACCACGGTGAAAGTAAAGCCAGTTTTTCTGAACTGAAGCAGTTGAAGTTACTACACCAAGAGAATTATATAACGAACCAGTTGGAAACTTTATCGTACCAAGGAAAGATCATGTCTTTTAACAGTAATATGTGGCGTTAATAGTCCAGTACAAGCAGTTTACTCGATGTTCGCTTCTTTTAAAGTTTAGGTATAAGCGAAGCCTTCAGTTTCTAAAATGGCGGCCATTTATTTACATTTCATTGTGTACATGACCTAACTGTATTATAAACTACATTTAGTCTGAACGAAAAGTTTTTTGTTTTGAATCTTCAGCCGAAGTGTTTTTTCGTTGCCACCCATGTGTTTTTGGACTAGTAACATGAAAGTATATGTCATTAATCAGCGATGGAAGTCTAGTCACGGTTTTGTTTTTATGACTTGCTTTCCCGAAACGTTCGCATATTTAATCGGAGCCTTTCGCTGTTTTTCTAAAAACTTTATGTTTAAGATACTTGTCTCTGTTGTATTTTAAAAGAATATCCCACAGACGATGCTAACACGTAGTTTTCATGTCCTGGAGACGCGTGGACGCCTGAGTTTGTGTTGTAAACACGTGCATTTTTGCGATTTTCTAGTGTTAACTCGATCAGGCCTCTACGACAAAGCACTGCCGAGGCCAGCATTGATTCCCTGGGTTAGCCTGTCAGCGTATGCCGTTGCTTATCCCTGTTATATTAGTCTCAGCCGGAAGTTAAGGAGCAAGAAGAAGTCTTACACGCCCTATTCCAACAGAAGTCATGCAATTCCAAGGTTTGATATGTCTTAATTACGTTGAACAGATGGCGCCTGTTTTAAAAAACAGGCCAAGGTTTACTTTCAAAACACAAAACATACAACTGAAAGTGTTCAATGGACCTCTACCCCAAATCAACGGCATTTTGATATCTGGGCAGTTTCTAATGTTTCATGTGACGTAGATTACTTAAAATATCTCACGCCTTTCCGTTTCGCGTATTTGATCAGGTTACAAGCACGAGATGCTCCATTTGATGTTTTATTTTTAACGGCTATAGATCAACTAAAATAATACTGTCTTTGTCAACAGGAAGTTGTGTCTTTACCATGCGTGGCTGAGTTTGGAAATCCACAGCCTTGCCCGTGATTCCTCAGACGAGTTCCGCTGTTCAAATTGTGCACGCTATAAGGTGAGCTAACTGGTGAACTGGGAACAGAATACATTTGATTGTTGTTGATATTGGGAAATGCATAGAAGCCTCATACTTGTAATTAATGGACTTCTAGTGGAGTATTTACTGGAGTTTCCAATCATGGCAACACGACCACAGAGCGACGTCCCTTTGTAGATTGACGTCGTCATTTTGGGTCCCGTTTGGGCCAATCTGCCATTTCTGAAATATGGGTAATAGACCCTATGAACCCTATGCCGGCTACGAGAAAAAAGTGAATAGACACTTACAAACTACATTTCTCTGTAGGAGGGATCATTGTTAATATGTTTTTTGTAACCCAACAACTTACTATTTTAAAAGTATAGTTAAATTGCCCTATTGCCGACAAGTACTCTTGGTGAGTTTGCACTGCCAGCTACGTTATTCCGAAAACTTTGCCGACATCTGTCCAGGTGTCACAGTACATGCAAAGGTCATTTCTGGCGCCACCACTGAATGGATGGATGTATATCGAAGTCAGCGGATCAGATGCATCGAAGTTGATCAGCCCGCCAGTGTGTTGCAAATTTCAATGGAATTCAAATCAGATCCAAATTAGCTCCACGGTGGTCATTGTCTTGACAACACAAGGTCAATTCACAACTTGTTAATCTAGTTTTAACCCGATGGCGGTACGCGTACTAATCCATAGCACAAGCAGACAGCCTGACGAAACAAATGGACGGGGACACTAAAAAGATCTATAGTTTCCGTCAATAATCTATACCATCGCCCAGTTCATAACAGTTCAGTTTTCCGATTTATGTGGTTTCAATCTGAGCCAATTGGAATTTTGTGTTTAGATTGAACTTTGAATAGGTCATCAGATATCTCAATTTCCAACCATGAGCAGTGTCGTCTATTTGGGCTTGTCACACAGAGGGCAATGTCTAGAACGACACTGTGTTGATGTAGACTGCATGTTCACTCTACCCCAACAACTGAAAAAAAAAAAGCGTTTAGTCCAAATTAAGCCACCCACACTGTGGGAAAATTGCCATCTGGCTAAGGAAGTTTGTTTAAAGAGAAGCAATGCTGTCTTTACTTAGCACTGGAGGATAATTAATTCTCCAACGCTTCACATATTTGTTGTGCTAGTGTCATATAAGTGAAATACCCTTAAGCACGGTGTAAAACACCAATCAACCAAACCATTTCAATATTGCAATAGGTGCTATATTTACTTTGCGATTATACCGCTTTAAAAAAAAGAACAGATATACCTTTTACAAAGGTAACAGCAACGCATACTTTAATTCATTCTGTTGAACCTTTTCAGCCCAAAGACAAATTGCCAGAATTCATGAAATTCTTGTTGTCTTCTTGCTATTTCTTAAATACGTGTAATATCAGAGATATATTACTGTAGCGTCAAGGTAAAAGAACTATGACTTTCAATATCGAATATTTTATATCAAGAACTATGATATGAAATATCTTGTATTCGTGATTTCTTTCAAGACTCTCCCAATATAAATATGCATATAATTTCAATACTAGTAAGTGGTTATGCAGTATCCCATCACATGGGATCTGGAGTAGAATGATCGGGCCCATCGGCCGTGATTAGCGTGTCGATCTACGTATCCGACTTAATAATTCGACGTACCGCCCATGGCTTCAAACCCTTCTGTCGATCTCGGGTGTATGAGTGATTACTATGATTCGGCGGTGGTTTTGTAATGAGATTTCATCCAGGGGTTCCATTGCCTTTAAGCAAGGAACAGTTGGAAATCCGTCGTCATATATAAGTGAACTACCATTGAGTACAACGTAGAACTCCAATTATTTTATCTGTGAAAATAGTCATAAAAATACATACCTAGAATGATAAAGATGTCCACAGGAATAAGCTTCTAATTTTGCTGGATGCTCCCCTATAAATCCCTGGCACCAGGTGCACCTTGGGGCAAACTGCACCAGCAACTGTTTTCGTAGACTAGAATGTTGCTCGGATTGGTCAGTGTTATTTAATATTCCATATATCTCCTCTAGTCTCTTGTGACATAACATCGTCGACAACTGTAATGCGTAAATCAAATAACTAGAGAATGATTTATGAGTTTGCCCTAATCCGCTGTTATGCTGAATAAGGAAAATATACCGAATACAGTATATAGGTTGCGGGGTGTTTGTTTTTACAAGTTATGGACAAAATCTACATGGCAACTCTCGGCCAACATGCTATAGGGATATAGCATTTTTGAATGGCATGTTTCACAATTTTAGTCATGGAATTTTGAAACTATCAACTGCTTGATAATACACTTGGACCAAATTTTATAGTGTCCTTCCAACTGACGTAATGGGGTTAGTCTCTGTAAAGCCATATGCATGTTACTTAGAAATACTCCGCTGAAAAATTAGACACCTTTAAGACGTCCGTAAATATATAAGATGCCCTCAATTATTCGGCAAAAGTTTAGACATGGCGATTTTGCACTTCAATATTTATGCCTTGGTATGGATTTTTTAAATAATAATATATAGTTTTAAAAAAAAATGTCGCAAACAGCCTTCCATAAAAAAATGAAAAAAAGTGAATTATTTTAATTCAAACATATATTTCGATATATATTTTGATGGTAATAGATTTTGGGAATAACCAGCTATAGCAGGGGCCTATAACTGTTTATCAAACATAAACGTTAAAACAATTGGTTTTCTATTTATTAAATAAACCTTACACTGAAAAAAAATATATAAATGAGGTAAGCCAAAGACGTTTTTTGATGCAAAATTTTGTTCCATGAGATGAAGTGGAAAACATATGCTTGGCAAATTTTAGGCGGGCGATCGCTTTACCTTTAATTTTAACATCGCTTAACAACGGAAGTGTGTGGGCTGGTGATGACGTCATCGACCTAATTGTGTTTAGGTCTCTCGTGATTTGATACAGCAGGTTTAGATGGCAGTACAGTCGAGCAGAAAATATCTAATTGGACAAAGCTTAGAAGATGCTGTACCACGCATGTCTCCGGGCTAACTCTATTTGCTTACTTACGCGGTTGCCCACATTCTGTCCCATGTCCAGTGCCCTTAGGTTCGTTTGGATGGCCTGGAAATAAGAAAATCGATTGCAATTATTCGATGTGTTCTCGCGCTTAACGAAGCAGTCCTGAGGCAGTCTTCTGCGTCTTCAAAGACACACAGCTTAAGGATACACAAACAGTCTTCATTTGGGGTTTTATTTGCTTTGAAATATAAGAATTAAATGTATTTCTGGAAGGTTAGACAGGTGCAAGAAAACAATCCTTGCTCCAAAAGTACCTAATTCGCAAATATGTGTCTCTAAAAACAAAAAAGCGAAAAAGACAAAGAAATAAAGCCCTATTCCTACGAATGAGGTTCGCAAAGTAAAATTAACTCACGAGTTACGACTCTAACAAAAGATACATGGTGATTCCAAATTTCGGTTTATTTAATAATTTGTTAGCATATGTATATTTCCAAACATTAGTCTCACTGGCATATACATTTTGTTTTAAACCCATGGATCGTCTCATGCTCTAGATCGCTTCTGTGTAGATCCTAATATCGGATTGTTATGGGTAACCTACGCACATCTTAAATGTAGTTATTCAATGGCTAATCCTTTGTAAAAGGTTAACCTGTAACCGATGTCGGAACATGCTTCGACACTTTCCGTACCGGTACTGGTGAGTGGTAGCAATTGCAATGTTAACCGCCGGATTTTTTGGTTCATGCGTGGAAATGAACAGAAGTACACCGTGAATTAAAAATATTTAAAAAAAAAACACGCCAATCAAGCCCGTTTGTTGGGTAATACGACATTTGATCAGAACATCGTTCCTTTCCTGTGTATGACTTGCTGTAATAATACTAGTTTTGTTCTCTGTAAGTAATTTAATAATAAAGTAGCTCCAGTGACGTCATTATATCAACACAAGAATAGCCTTCACATGGATAACTCAGTGTCATATAGTGAAAGTAAATCCATGCTAGTTACCTCCCGTGATTGCCATTAAACTGACTCATATATTGGCCGAGATTATTTACGGCACGGGAATGGCCGCGTCTAAGCCGCGTGTGAATATCCCTCGGCCATTTCCGTACCGTAAATAAACTCCGATGTAGAGCGGTTCATTTCACGGGAGGTAACTCACATGGATTTACTTTCATAATATGATTGAGTTATCCACGTGTGTATTGTTTACGTTTGAAGGCTATTCTTGTGTTGATATGATGACGGCATTGGAGCTATATCATTATTAAAATACTTTGAGCGGACGAAATTTTGAATTATTTGCAATAAGTCATACAAAAAATAGGAACAGGGTTTTGTTTGAATTCGATTTTACCCGAGAAACGGGCTTGTTTAGTGTGTTTTTTAAATGCAAATCTGAGGAGTGCTTTGGTTTATTTCCACACATGCGCACACCACATCCGGCGGTTTACATTATACGGTTTCGTGTTATATAATAGCTTCCATTCAACCCTGAGATAAGCGTACCGGTGCGGAAAGTGTCAAAGGATGTTCCGACATACCCCGAGATAAGCGTACCGGCCGGTGCGGAAAGTGTCGAAGGATGTTCCGACATGCCCCGAGATAACTGTACCGGTGCGGAAAGTGTCGAAGGATGTTCCGGCATGCCCCGAGATAACTGTACCGGTGCGGAAAGTGTCGAAGGATGTTCCGACATGCCCCGAGATAACCGTTCCGGTGCGGAAAGTGTTGAACGATGTTCCGACATGCCCCGAGATAACCGTACCGGTGCGGAAAGTGTCGAAGGATGTTCCGACATGCCCCAAGATAACTGTACCGGTGCGGAAAGTGTCGAAGGATGTTCCGACATGTGTTAATGGCTAAGGATGTTAGGTTTATATGTTTGTTTGATTGGGGTTCAACGTTCCACTCAAGATTGTTGAACTTATATCATGTATTGTCGATTTCGCACAATTCCTTGCTTATATACGGTTGATAATAGGGATAAAAAATACTTAAAACCACGCGATTGCTGGGACAACATCATCTGGTTCACTCATATACCTGATGATCGACAGACGGACTCGAACCCGTGAGCGATACATTAAAGAAGGATAAGTAGGGCAAAACGCTGACCACTAAGCCACGGCCGCGGGCGAGGAAGTAAGGATACGGGAGGCATGACAAAACTTGGGAGGTACGATTTGTATCTTACAGTGGAATGAAAATCTTGACGTCGTTTATAAATAATGTCAATCAGTGTACAATATAAACAGACTCGTTCTGCTTACATCCATCACCGGGAATTCTGAATCCAACAAATGTTGTGAAGTTGTATTTTTACTTCGAGTCCGAAGAAGTCGTTATTATAGGATACGCGCACACTAGACAATCTACACCAGCGGATGATAGAACCTAACATTTTTGTTTCACAATTTTCTCTATTTTTTTTTAAATTGACTATTTTCACTTTCAAAGTTGTAGACATTGTTCTGGGTCTAATTGAATATTGTATTCAGTCTATACGGGCAGCTATACGCGGCCTGTTTATTTGACTTCTATAAGCCTAGATGCGAACACGTATCTTATATAGACTCGTATTATAAAATCAATATACCAAGTTTTATTCCAATGGGAGCGGTGAACATAGAACAATAGTTTTTTGTTTGATTGGGCCGGGTTAACGTCGTGCACAAAGGTATTTCACTTATATGACGCCGGATTGTCAACTTTACACTGTTCCTCGCCTAGAGTTATGATGGAAACCCAGAAGAAACCTCGTAAAAAGAACCCCTGCGATTGTGGAAACCACAACGTGTGACTCACTCATATACCTGAGGGTCGATAGACGGACTCGATCCTGTAAACAGTAAATCGAAGTAGTATTAGTATGCGCACTCACTACCACTAAGTCACGGCCGCGTGCTACAATCAATAGAGATACGGCGTCCAGTCGTACCGAACCTTTAGAAATAAGACTTTGCTTTGGTTAAAAAATAATATCAAATACGTATGATCTGGTACCGCCCCAAAAACATTGTGCCCTGTGCTTTGAACACTCAACGAGGGAAGGTTCCCAACGAAGGGAGAGACCCAGACATGTCCCGCCAAATCTCGTTCTCAATCAGGAAGACAGTTTAAATCGACCAAAAATGAGTAGGCTATACTGCTGAGAAATGATTGACTTTTACGTGACAATGGACGTCAAATGGTCATTTTATGGCTCGATATAACCCATAAACGTACAAGGAAGAGGTTAGAATGAGTCAAATCAATGTAAGGTCATACACTTTGTATACATTGGAAGATAAAGTGCAGAATCATGGTAGCGTTCGCGACGACTCAAGCAGCGTAGCTATTATAACCCCTGATACACAAACATAACACTTGTTCTTTGCTTCCTGGTTGATTTTTTGTTAGGCCTACCTTTAGCAAATACGCCTAGGCCCAATGTGCCATACTACCTATATAGGTTATTAATCATTTCAACATATTGAATTTATGTGAAGTTGGCCGACCTTTTACAAATAAAGCCAGGCCCAATGTGCCCTATTACCTATATATAGGCTATTAATCATTGCACAATATTGGATTTATTTGAGACATTAGTGTGTCATCATGATGTTTGTATCGCTATTTCGACAAACATGTGGACTTTCAGATGCAAATTGTAAGCAATAGTGCATTAATGAGGCCGTAAATATGGCCATGTGAGACATAATCGCGAAGTTTTAGTTCAGCATAGGTTAGGGGTGAACTTACCCAATTCCTATCCCTAAACCTAAACTGAGATCAAAGCCTTAAAGGCCCCTTAACCGTGGGGTGACCTAATTTTGGCTCCTAAACAAAAATCGGCGAGTTTCTGTATTTTTCACGGTTAGACAAAGTT
>JAVFBX010191013.1:0-13409 GCA_034783855.1 Mopalia kennerleyi
TTGCCTGGTTTCGCTGGGGTTTAACATCGTACTCCATTTTGCCTGGTTTCGCTGGGGTTTAACATCGTACTCCATTTTGCCTGGTTTCGCTGGGGTTTAACATCGTACTCCATTTGGCCTTGTTTGTAAAAATGTTTGTTTTGGGTTTATTGTCGTACTCCATTTTGACTAGTTTGATTGTTTGGTTTTTTTTTTTATTTCTTTCTTTGTTTGTTTGGGGTCTAACGTTGTACTCCATTTTGCTGTGTTTGTTTGGGGCTTAACGTCATACTCCATTTCGCCTTGTCAATCCTATGTGGAAAACGGACATAACAAATTGAAAAAAAATCTGAATACCCAGTACATGTATATGTATAATCCATGTACATAATGTATAAACCTAATCAATTGAAGATCAAATTGTAAAATAAACAGACAATCCAAAAAAAATAACCCTTATAATAAATGCTTTTAACTGTAGAGATGAAGC
This sequence comes from Mopalia kennerleyi, assembly GCA_034783855.1. NCBI lineage: Eukaryota > Metazoa > Mollusca > Polyplacophora > Chitonida > Mopaliidae > Mopalia > Mopalia kennerleyi. The sequence goes on from JAVFBX010191013.1 coordinate 470, forward strand.
AGCACTGAATTATTGAGTATATCGACTGAATTTATGAAGAAAACCTGAGAGTTGTCGAAAGTGATGAAAACCCATCTAATCTTATCACCAACCAACCAATCAAACGCCTCCATTTCTGACTGGATTACAGACACACTAATACTGTGTGAGGTATGAATATTTCATGACTACATAGTCTATATTATGGTACTTTTAGATTACTAAATGTACAACTAAAGTAAACCACACTTTTCTAGTGAATGTTATTTCTACTTTTGTCAAGTCCAAATTCTACGAAAATCTGTAATATCAGGAAGTGGAATTACACACTAAATATCTATTGGGATTGGATGAATAATGCAGTCTACATGTTGCTACAGTCTACATGTACATGTTACGTTTTATTTCATATTTGTCATTTCTAAATGCGAAACGAAATGTATTATTGTGAGATGGAATAAAGCAGTATTAACTAATGGGATTGGATGAATTTGTGCATGAGAGAGTTGTTCTTGCTACAGCCAATATGTAAGAGGATAGAATAGCAAACACTTCTACCTTTCTCTGGCTGTGATAAGGTGTCGGAAGAACACAGCACAGAATCTGGTTTAAGGCATGTTCTCTAAATTTATTAGGTAAATACACGACCTGTAAACAAGGAAAAAGAGGGCTAGGTAAATGCATTACAGGAGGCATTGCATAATTCATTGGGAAGGGGTAAATGATTGCCTGAAAAACATGTCTACGATCTGCTATGTGGAGAGAACATTCTATTTACCAATGGCCATGCCATCAGGGGTTTTCTCTTTTTGGACTATGGGGAAAATGATGCAGGATATCTGCATGTCTAATATGACACGGACACACCTCTTAACTGGTCACGTATTCTTAGTGTTACAAACTTTATAAAGTCAATCAATCAATAGTCCATAACAGTGAAAATTAATACAATTAGGGATTGGAAAATAAAAATAAGCCACTGTTTTAACTTAGCTGGACTTTTGATTCCAGATCGCACCAGACACTGGACAAATCCAGAGCTGATATTAAAGAAAACAGTTCTCTGTCAAACTATTGAGGACAAAATAACAATATTATTGCGATAGCGTTGTAGGTAGGATTTCATTATAGTATAAATACTTAACCACAGATGCAGGCCCAATTTTACATTGGAATGTCGTGAAGATAAAGTATTACTAAGTGACATAACTACATGATGTACATACATGTACATTATTAATACAACCCAAAAACTGGACTACAATCAGAATGTATCACATCAATAATTTTTCGGACAACTCCATACTTTGATATACTGTTACATTACATTCTTTTGCAGTTTGTCAAGCTAGTGTGTATTTGTCATGCTACTCAATCCAAGACTCAGAGCTAATAGCCTAATATTTATGTTTTAATTTATCAAGAAAGTAGAAGTAGAGTTTTATGTATAGAGAGACTGATATAATGTTTTTATTGAGGAGACAAAATTCAGACGACACTCTGGGTTGAGCCTCTCTGTGCAGCTCAAGTATGTAGTGTTCGTCCTTTATGTTTGTGACTTTCTAAACATATTAAAACAATTATCTGTAGTCTTGTGACTTGTGACAAAATTATGATCATTTTTCTGTTCTCTTTATTTTATGTACATACTAACATATGGACATGTATTTATCGGAGATAATTAGGCCAATTCATGAGCATTAAACAGGTGACCTATTTTAATGTGGATAAGTGCATTTATAACATATATATATGCGTGTAGTTGATAGACTTATATAGAACATGCAATATCATAAAAAATACTTTCTGTTGCAGACATTATTGTTGTTAACTAAAAAGAATAATTGAAACTAATAAAATGCAAATTGTCCTAGTTACAAATAAATAGTGAAGGTAAAAATTTCATAGTAAACAAGCATTCTAAATTGGACTATCACTGCAGGAGCCAACAACTCAGTCGGCTAAAACATGTATGCAGTTGTCATCTACGGACACCTGTGAAGTGCTCATTAATCCAACTATCATTCCACTGTGCAGTTAATTGATTCTTTGTCTCAAAATACTTCTAATACACACCAGCAAGTGTAGAATATGAGATTTGCTTAGGGATCCAGCCGGACGAATTGCGTGTGTTACGGTAAGACAGAAAGTCTCCAATAAAAAAATTTTAAACTTGAGATTGTACATGTACATGTATAATCTTATATAAGTTTGTATCTAATCAGTGACACTTCATATAACATGGTCAAGACCAGTACAGAGATAGCTACATGTAAGTCAAGAAACAGCCTTAACCTGATACTCTAATATAATGATCAAGAGATAGGGTTTCTAAGCAGTCCTTATCTACATGTAGGTTTGAAAGAAATCCATCTTAAACTTGACTTAGATTCAACAGTCTCTGGGTCTAAGTCTAACATTGGCACAAATTATTTCATGTATTATAAGTCAACCTGAATGAGATTATTTAGCACTGAGCAGCCCTAAAAACAAGTAACTACTAACTACATGTAGTGACTGTGTGTTCATGGATTAGCCTGGTTCATTCACAGATATTGGATACCCTGAGCTTTAAATGTTCACAATCAAGAAAACAATTATCACTATGAATTCATTGGCCAATGAGTGAAGGGAGCCACAGTTGAGGTCAGTCTGGGGCAAAACAAGGAAATAGCGATCATCATTTGATAACTTCTTATATCTTTTTATTGAGTATTTGGACAAAACTGATTTGTTTGTGTGCTTGACCAGGGTGTAATGCCATACTTAAGGTTATTTCACTCACATTACAGCATGCCAGCCTAATAGGTCAAGGAAATCACCCTGGACACCATTGGCAACAAACATGGACAAGACAAAAACAGGACGCTCACACTCTCCCCTAGCTTCGAGAGCCCCTAAACAGCTGGAAGCTCCCTCTATGGACTGAAATGAACCCATTCTAACTGACATATACAGGCTGGACAACAAAAAGATAGATAATACCACCCTTTTAGCTATAAGAGGTACAACGATTTCTTCCAAGAATCCAGAAGACCAATGAATTAGATATAATTACTTAATGATGGTTCTGTAGGTTCATACTGAGCAACCAGGGAAATCAGACAAAAAATGAAGACAACCACATGGCCCAATTAAGCTCTTTTGATAAATGTGCAGTTAACCCAAGAGAATTAAAAGTTACCACATTTGTAGGTCAAGAATTACATGTGAGCCCTTGTCAGCAAATTGGGGATGGGGTTACAGGCATGTTATACACATGCAGACTAAATATTGGAGGCCAGAAAAATCATGTGATCGAAGAGAAAAAAGAGACCCCCTTTCTTCAGGCAAGGGGTCTCATCTTTCTTGAGACCAGCACAGTCTCAGTCTCCGCTAGAGTACCTGTACATGTTTCTGTTTGTTTGATTGGGGTTTTACTTCGTACTCAAGGGTATTTCAGTTATATGACGACTGATTGTCCACTTCACAATGTTCCTTGCCTACTTCAGAGGAAAACTGAGAAGAAACCTCGCAAAAACCACCCCGACGATTGCCGGAGCCACATCATGTGACTCACTCATATATCTGAGGGTTGACAGACGGACTCAATCATGTGAACGGTAAATTGAAGTAGGCTTTAGGAAGCGCACTCACTAACCACTAAGCCACGGCTGCAGCCTTACATGTTTCTGAATTTGTTTGACTTGGGTTTTACACCATAGATAAATCTTATTTGTCTTATATGAAGTTGAACTCATGTCACACAATGGCTGGAGGAAACCAGCCTAGATGACATGGACAACAAACAATGACATGTAGGATAAGATAATCACAAGAGGCCAAACAGACACCCCACCAGACTTTATGTTGCTCATTAGCTATTTCATCTTATCTTAATAGCGCCAGGAAAAAATGTAAAATTTCTCATGACCATTACTTTTCAGGCTAAAAATTTATCACCAGATTCTACATATGGGAATATTGTTCGAAAAAAATCTTGAACATCATGTACTATATGTTTAACTTTTGTGCGATAAATTCAACTTTTTTCGGTTTGACAGTGGGTTTTATAAAATTATAAAAAAATAAAATAACATTTTTTTTTTTTTTAAATTTCTCACAAAACTAGGATTTCACGCGGCCACATGATTTTCCAGGGATGAGCGGGGGTAAAACTGAAACTTTGTTAAAACCACCACCACCTGCCCAGCAGTCACAACTGTGAGCAAGAAACGCTATCGACTCCAACAATATATCCAAAGTTTGTATATACATGTATATAGTGTAGCTTTAATAGTGGGACTATAGTCAGGCTCATGATTCATGAACTAAATGGGCTAGAAGATTGGCAACCAGTATAGACGTGAAGCCCCTCTGCCTCAGTCCCTGAAAACATCAACACAAACATGATCCTACATGAATGAGATGAGGAATTCTTCACACAAATCTAACACTATAAATAAGATCTGAAGAAGTATTTCTCCTTAATACATGATCTGTAAGTAAAGGCATTCATCATACACTGTGAATTCAATCGATGCGGATAAAGACCAGCTAATGTCCATTTTGACCAATAACTTTCAGCTCAAATTCCAAACGGCAATCTATTTTCAAGAATCCTTTCTTCTAGATTCATTGATTTTCTGTCACTTAACGTTTACTTAACTTAGTACATTCAGACTAAGTCTTAAATGAAATGTACAGTGTTGAATTGTGAGGTAGCACATGTAGAGTAGAGGCTATAGCTCCGGCACTATCTGGTTCTAAATCGATATTTTGATTGGGGTTTAATGCCATGATTTAAAAGGTTCTTAATCAAAACAAAACATTGAAGTGATTGAACACAATACAAAGTTGAACTACTTACAGGTTTTTCCATTTCTTGGTCAGTGCAATACTGGGGAGGGGTTACCGGGTAGGGCAAGAATTTTGTTCTAGATCAGTTTTTATAATATCGTGTTAATATTCATTTGTGTATCAATTCAATTATGAATTCCATTCACATATTTGCCATCAATAAAATATCATCAATTCAATTATAAATTCTATTGTGAATCTTGTTGTTCTAGTCACATACTTGCCATAAATAAAATATCATCAATTCAATGATAAATTCTATTATGAATCTTGTTGTTCTAGTCACAGACTTGCCATCAATAAAATATCATCTGTTCATAATGTTGGAACCATGTTGATCAATGTGTAATACATTGGATGATTGGAGATAACCTGCAGATAACAGATTAGGGATCAATAAGCCATCAAGTGATAGATTATAAAGGGATTTTTCTGATGATAAAGATGCTAAAAATATACATATTAAATACAACTTATTTTAAAACTAATCCATCCATATTGCTTTATTCCAAATCCAAACCTTGCACAAAGAATAGACTTTAGTGAGAGGATAATGAGCAAAACTACTCACATTAAAATAATAAATTGATTGATTGGTGTCTTACGCCATGCTTCAGGATATTTAACATATATGTCAGCGATGAATTCTAACATTAATTGAGACAAGCACAACCAAGAATTCAAACGTTTCCATAATGTTGGAAAGTTTATTTCACCCCCAGTGCTAAGTTAAGACAGCATTGCTACTCTTCAAACAAACTGCCCTTAGCCAGAGGGCATTAAAATAATAGAAACTTCTTTCTTCTACAACAGAAACTTTAATCTGATTGCCTGATTGATTTGTGAATGTTTAACTTGATATTAAAGGCCATTTCATGTATATGATGGTGATGGGCCTCTCCCAGCATGTAGTAATAAAATTCAAAAACTTTGAAAACAAAATTCAAAAATTTTATATTTCTAAAAATAAATCACATTGATACAGGCCAGGGATGTTGATTAATTCAAATCAAAGAATCATCTCTACCCTAAATAAACTCTTAAACTGTTTTAAATACTAAAAATTGTAAAATAAAAAAAATAAAAAAAAAATAAAAAAATAATAATGCTGTATTGCGTTGACCTAATCTGGACTGAATTCTCAGACAGATCGCTGGCTGTTCACTATCTGTTAATAGAAGATATGTGAGGCACAAAATGAGCCAGGTATATATATATCACCAGAGCTACATGTACATCAGTACATCTAGTTCTCCTGTTATGACATTTAATTCACTTGTATAATGGGAATCTAATAGTCTTTCAAACAAGGGACCGGTTTACAATTGTTGTACAGCCACCATGTTATCATTTTTCCAAGTCTGCAATTTGTAAATCAGAATTCAGTGCTGTCAGAAATACTCAGAATGAATTAGAGGAAACAGAAACTAGTGGATAATCTATCACCAGGCGATAACTATACATCAATTTTACAGTTGCCATAGTAATAAGAAGTCAAACAATCCATCAATGATAAGTAGACAACTCAACACGATATGTACGGTATGTAATTCAGAGTTATGGAAGGCACATACATGTATGATTATTCTCATCGAGTAAAACTAAAACCGATCATGAATATTCTCAGGTTTTTTTAAAGAAAAAAAAAACATTCCAGCGACTTGACATTTTTAGAACATTTTTTTAAATCAAATATTTAAGTGACCTTTTTACAACCAGGAAAATTTTTTAACATTTTCTTGTTAGAGTCCTATTTAAGTGTCATGTTGATGTAGCGTAACTGATGTATACAGCAGTTGTGATGTAATGTACATATATATATTCACAAACATAAACCTGATTGAGTGATGGATTGAGTGATTGTCAATTGATCCTAGATTCGTAGTTAATGTTATTTCACTCATATGGCAAGAGGGGCTTAGTCAGAAATCAAAAGCACATGTAAGGCGTCCAAACTGGTCATTTTGCTTCACTTTTCAAATAATTCGGTGTCCAATTTTTACAGTTTTCCTATCTCCTGCATGTTTGTCCAAATGACGGAATTGTTCACTTCAGGGTGTGCATCTGGACGGTGGACGGGTGTCTGCCTTAGCCTTTGTATGACAATAAGACGTAGATTCTTTACTCCCTGATGGCTTTGTTTGATAAAAATACAACAAAGTTATTTATTTACATTAATATAAAAGTAAAATAAATTGGGCAAAGATACCTTTTCTGGAACCTAGTTGACCCCAGATTCTCATTTAACAACTATAATACTGTTTGTTACATTAAAGGCCAATCTTGGTGATTGAAAATATAAAACAAGTATAACTGTCATTGTACATTTTGATTGATGTGATGAGCATACACATATGGTATTAATAATTAAATCAAATGTAGCAGTAAATAAAACATTTCCTGTCACTTAACTAGTCACTTTCTTTCAGATTAGCATACATGCGAGTCAGCACGGAAAGTTAAACAGCTGATGTTTTAGCATAAAAACACTGTACACATATAGACACCTATATGTTAAGTGATCCATATTTAATTCTAAATCCATTCAAACAAGTTAATTGACAATTCATATATAACACACATCCGTGAATACAATGATACATTGAATTTCTTAGAGAAAACCTGTTCAGCCGTGCAGAGTGCATGTAAAAGTGAGGGCAATAAACTGCTCCCATCACCTTAGTAATGTCAGACCTTCTGTATGTAACCTGATAATGCTACATCAGCGTCTTTAAGTCTGAGCTGCGTGCCAGGTGAGCCGGGGCAGCACCCCAGGCCAATGAGGGAGCCAATAAGCCAAATGATGAAAAAACATCAGGGTGTACCTTCAGCAAGGCAAACAAAATAAATGTGTGCTTCCGTGAATATATAAATGACAATTTCTAGTGGTGGATATAACATTTTCATCACAGAAGTTGCCATAGATTTCAGGAATGGGCCCCTTTTTAATAATGACTCACAGGTCCCTAGATGACGTATTTGAGGAGGATGTCCAATTTTTCTTTTGCCCTGGCGCCCAAAAATTATCTTGGAAGCCCTGATAAAGGTAACCCAGAAAGGCTTTAATCCATCCCTCATTTCAAAGCCATACTATAATACTGGTATTTGTTTGTTTGATTGGGGTTGAACGTCGTACTCAAGGGTATTTCACTTATATGACGACGTATTGTCCACTTCGCACTGTTCCTTGCCCTAGTATGGTGGAAAACTGGGATGAAACCTCGTAAAAACCACCCCTGCGATTGCCGGAGCCACATCTTGTAACTCACTCATACTTAGTATACCTGAGGGTCGACAGACGGACTCGATCCTGTGAACGGTAAATCGAAGTAGGCGTTAGAAAGCGCGCTCGCTAACATAATACTGGTAAGACTAGAAAGCGCAGGAAAACTTGTTCATATACCTGGTCATTAAACTAACATTTATCACACTGATCAATTAACCATTCTGTGGTATGACAATTAAGGACAAAACCTTTTAAATTGATATTATAAGCATTTCATAGTTTTTCTTTAATACATGTAGATCAATGTTGGAAAGTTTCTACCCTGATCCTTTATTAGGCTATACCTTTCCAGCTCCCATGTATATGCAGTCTGTGAGTTAGTGTTCAATACAGTTCTAAGACTGTTTTTGACTCTAATATGTCACATAATGTCACTTATATACACTAATATGACGGCAGTGTATGCCAACCATAACTCCCACTAACACAACCATAAAACGTTAAGTGTTTTGATACAATTGGAATGTTAATCTTCTTCCAGAGTTAAGCAAAGACAGTATTGCAATTCTTCAAATAAACTGCCCTTAGCCGTAGGTCTCTGTACATCGTCATTGAAGCACAGGGAAGGGGGATAATACACTGACTACTGAACCATGACAACAGGCTCTGTTTCGATTAAAATAAACACTTCTTGCTTTGACAAACATAATGTGAAGTGCTATGCTGTTCCTCTGCAGCGGAGACCAGGACAACATGAAAACATGAATCCACAGGTCCATCGATTCATCCATCCATGTGTAACCCAAGGGGCCATGTGTACTAAGTCACTGTGTCATTGCATTATTCTCCATTGGGTTGATACTAGGGGCATGAAGTAATGATTAAACAAAAAACTGTCTGTTTCACATTTTGGATTCTTATTGATAGCTAAAGCAGGTATCTTTTTAAATGTAAATCTATATATTAATATGTATGACAAAGCCTAACTGAGATATCTTATCTGTGTCCCCCTTATGTTCAGCACACAGCTGAGAATTACGCCATGTTATTTTTTTATATTTTGCTTGAGCTTCCCACACAATGAGAGTAAGGAACAATTAGCAGCTGATTTAACAAACATAATTCAATAAAATCACATCAGCAGTTTACCATACTGTCTTGTTGTGCCATGTACGTTTAAAAAGTGATGGGCTTGCATGGTAAACACCATTTATTGCAGTGAAAATGCACATTTCAAGAGGTGAGAATTCTCTCACATGGCCTTACGCGTAAACAATCTAAGGAATGACCTTATTACATTGATAGCACATAGCACATTTGACGCTTCAAGATCTGTGACATATCACTCGTTATTTTCCATGGGTCAGAGCTTCGAAGATAAATTGTACTGGCTCTCTTTGGTAATACGCACAAATAAATGACGTAATCAGGTCAAGAAACCATGTGACTTAGCTGTTTCTTTCTCAAATTCAGTGCACAAGGGGATAGTTCACCAAACAATCCTGTTCAGGTTTGAAATTCATTATTTTCGGCGTAAACAATGTTTGGATTAAAGTATAATATTGTTTATTTATGACCTGTTATTGTTTTCATTGCAGTATCACTAAAATTTTAGCTGTAACCGCCTAATATTGGACATATTTGGGGACTGTTTATGACTTTGAGCAAAATATCACTTTCAGGTTATAACTTGAATCCGGACTCTGTATTAGGATGAATGTCAGATGGTGAATAATATAGATTGCCGAATTATGTGGACTAGCCAAAAGCAGGCTTTCAGATGTACTCAAGTAAAAACAAAATTGTGAGTAATATCTAGATCAGAAAGATGCTAATTTAATGCCCCTGTATCCATACATTATTTGGAGAGAAAATCACTGGGTTAGATTTGGCTGTGAGCCTCTATAGGCACTGTTGGTAGAGTGTTGGACCTGTAACCCAAAGGTCTCGTGTTTGATTCCCATAGAGGCAAGCAAATTTTTCTCTCTTCATGTATTTAATGTACATGTATATAATATGGTGATTTGGAAACTATTGCTGTTATTTTAAAATTCTGAAATTCTGATTTCATTGACAACATTAAGTGGAATGTCCTTCTGTGTTTATAAATACATCCATACGGTCTAATGCATCAATTGGTGAAAGCTTATATATCAATAACAGAATATATGTGTGTTTGATTTGTACATAAGTATAACATTTGCACATTTGTTTGATTGAAGTCGTACTCAAGGGTATTTCACTTAGAATGATGATGGATTGTCCACATCACACTGTTTCTTGTCAATTACGCTGGAAAACTGTGAGGAAACCTCATAAAATGTTAAGTTAAGAATAAACCAAGGCAGGTTTAACATTTAGTGCTAATGAAATTTATTTCAGAGCCGTTGTAGAATTGGTCCGTCACTCTAAAAAAAACTGAGTTTGAGTGTAAAAGATTGATGAATAAAACAGAACTAAAACTAAAAAATACTGTCAGTAAAAGGGTAACTAACCCTAAGTCCAATCCCTCGAATCAATAAAAAAGAATGAATTCAGAAAAATAGGCTAGCCTATAGCCTAAATTATACAAGGACACATACATATCATTAAACTCAGAAACAACATGGTGGCGGAGTTCTCGGTTGACTGTTGGGTAGACAGATAAATTGTTGTGATTCGGGCATTCTGGTAATAAATATTGACCGTTAATTAGCAGAAATACAAAATACACTTGACTGTTTTATTGCCCTGTTATTTTCTTTGGCAATGCATATTTATAGGCTATTTACAGATCACGGACCAATTCTACAATTAGACCATATAAGTACTATACCTATAAACATTGCTGCGCAATAATACTATATTCTGAGTGAAAGATACAAATCTCTTAACAATAATTTTGAACAGTTAAATGCGTAACACAAATTTGCACAGAAACGCGCCACAACGTGTGTTATTTTTTTTCAGTGTAGTTGGCTATGTTGTCCCATTCCAGAAGCATTGAGAAACATAATCATTCATGGCCATTGTACAAAAGAAACGATATTTTTAAAAAATTCAACACTTTCTTGTGACATTCCACCTATGCGTTTCTTTTTTGACAGAGTATATTACAAAAAGTCATTTGACAGCAATAAGCAAAAATAGCGACATCGATAATCCTGGTTTTCAAGAAACATTTCGTCGTGATGAAACCACGCATGGTGCGGAGTATGTTCGCACATTTTGTCTGAAATTATTCCATGAGTCTTCTTTGATATCCAAAGTAATGTTAATTTGGTCATCGTTGGGAAAATCTGAATGAAGATACCACAGCCTCATCTTTCAGAATTTAAAACATATTACAAGTAGTTAAGAAGCCCACGTCCTGCCTCTGCCTCTATTGTTGCCACTCAAAATCGTGAAATTCGGATCTCTGTATTCCCTTCCCTTCAATGTCTATTTCAACTTTGGTATCCCATAACCCTAATTTAATAGAAGAGAATTGTGGAATTTTTATAAAGCTGATTGAGAGTTGTTTCCCAAATGTTTGCAAAATTACGATTTGCGCGATGAAAACGTCGACACAGATGCCAAAGATTGTTTGTTTGTTTGATTGGGGTTTAACGTCGTACTTAAGGGTGTTTCACTTATATGACGACGGATTGACTACCTTACACTGTTCTTTGCCTAATTACCGTGGAGAACCGGAAGGAAACCTCGTAAAAAAACACCCCCGCGATCGCCGGAGCCACATCGTTTGACTCGCCCATATGCCTGAAATCCGACAGGAGGACTTGATGCAGTAAACGGTAAATAGAAGGAGGATTAATAAGCGCACAGGCTACCAGTAAGCCACTGGCGAAACGTCATGGATGATAACAATTTGGTTCCATTTATATAAAAACGATAGATTCATGCATCAAGATCATCCCTGTGGCAAAATACTTATGAATTATTTAAAATAAAACTGTACATCTGTTCAAACCCAACAAGCCGTCGTTTCGGTAGGGTTTGCTCTATGAGTCTAATTTGTTTAATGACTACTTGCCCAGCATATGCAATATGGTTTAATTCGTCTGGTGTAATTCCTAACATGGAAACTTTGTTTGACTCTACTTTTAGCGGTATAGAATAAACCCATGTAGACTTGCTTGTTATAGTTGAAAATATATACATATATTTTAAAGCTACCTGTCCTGCTGCTATAAATCCCCGACTATTTCACGAAGGAAGGAAAATAATTGTCACATATTTTGACTAAATTGTTTAATCTTTCCTTAAACCCGTTCAAAATATCCTTCATGTGGGAAGTTTACAAATATCACCACTTGTTTAAAGAGGGCGATACGCACAATGTTTTATTGTAATAGACTTTTATCGCTTTTAAGCGTACTCAGCGAAGTATTTTATACGTCTTCAATCATATGTTTGCTTCGGTGCAATTCGGTCAGAAAGAAACGCTTATGGTATACATGCTGGTGTGCTCCAGGGTTCGGTGTTTGGTCTGTTGTTATTGGTTTTGTAGTTCAACGAACTTTATATATATGTGACAATACAATTTGTTTATTCACCGTTATCCACCTTTATATAAGTTACAGAATAATCAAGTTTCATTTGCATTACAAATCTATCTGCCTGAAAGCGATATGTGGGCTGGAAGGTGGCTGGTCGACTTTAATGCTTCAAAAACTATATCGGTTTTTATAACTTTTGAACGACATTTAGAAGTGGAGTAACATAATTAAGCAATTTCTGGATAACCGCTTCTTTTTTTGTCATATAACACAAATTGGGGTTTAACCTCGAACTCAAGGGTATTTCACTTTTATGACGACAGATTGTCCACTTCACACTGTTATGGTGGAAAACCGGGAGGAAACCTCGTAAAAACCACCCCCGCGATTGCCGGAGCCACATCTTGTGACTCACTCA
>JAVFBX010191024.1:0-13409 GCA_034783855.1 Mopalia kennerleyi
TAATACGCGCGAACGGAAAAGGGGACGCCTGGGCTGACTCGGGGAAACCCGAGTGACTCGCGCGAACGCAACCCAGGTGCCTCAATTCAATTATCGGACATTTCCATTATAACATGATAAATGCGCGTGATTGAGACATGACAACATGATGTTATGTCTCAATCACGCGCATTTTTGGAAGAATTCATGTTTTAAATTTTGTTTGATGTTGAGTTTCTTTATTGGGAGAGTATATATAAGCGGATGATATCCCGCACATGTATCTTCTAGATAAATTCATTTATCCTACAGTTTTGATACTTAAACTACTATTTATACTATCGTTAGCATGGATAACCATCAACAGCAATCAATTGATGATAATAGGCCTACAACTTGGTGGGCTTTAGCGCGTCTGGCCAAAGCCAGTCTTTTGATCGACCACCACCAATAGTGCTAACTCTGCGTTGAATGTCTTCGAGAGCGGTTACAATGGCTAAGATGTATACCCCCGGTAACACTCGTGTGCCCAGACGTGACAGGCTGCTATCAGCTTGAAAGTAAACCTCAAGATCCCAACAACAGCAGAGGAGCAGGGCGTAATGAATGTTGGAATGATGGTGAAGTCCGGCTGGAGCAGATATCTATTAAATCTTAACTGTCTCATCTGTCTTTCTGTCGGTAACCAAATAGAGTATTCCCAGGGGTCAGTTTTAGCTAAATTACTAGACCAAAACTGTCCAGTCCACACTACGTATCTTAGGAGACGCTATGAATGCTGATGATATGTGAGAATGAAGAGACCTAGTTGCTGAACATGGACAAACAGTCTCGATATAGCTCTATTTATTGACACCAATTACAAGTGTCCTGTTCACTGGTTTAACCACTTTATTGTTGTTACCTATAGCACTTTATTTATATGTGAAAGATAACGCCTTTTGGAAAGTGATGTTATGTCATTCAACGAATGCACCATGCATCAGATATTTCACCGAACTCTTTCTCGCCGAACATCCAAGTTTAGTATTTGTGTCTGTCAATTGTGCGACCACCAGTGTTTCCCTATTCTTAGTTTTGAATTTCGAATTCTCCTATGTTTTACTCTTAACTTTATAACTTGTTGTATCTTTGCTTTTTTATTTTACAATTTGTAGGAGTATACAAGGAAATCCTTTTTTTTAACAAATTGTTTTTTTTAAACCCTTCTGAGTGCGGCAGAAAATGTTAAAAGTTTTTTGGCTAAATAGTCCAATGAAATGTCACAGGTCAAAGGTTTCATTTGCTTCTAGGTGTGGAAGAACTTTTATCGAGGCTGTTGAATATAGGCAGTGTACATCTGACTTTTATATCACCCATTATAAACATACACAGATTTGAATTGTTTTTTTATTTTTTTATTTATTAGCTTATGAAACCTCAGTATTCCAATATACCAGAACTAATCATCAGAAACCGTAATTTGGATGGATGCTTTAATTCGCCAACTGGTGGACGATAGCTCTGGTAATACATTGGCGTTAATTTATCTTCAGCCTGTGCATTCAGTGTTTTGAGTTGACCCGGGTACAATCCGGGGATTACAATTCCTCACAAACAAAAGGTCCAATAACTCATAGTTAGACGTGTATCTGCTCTGACAGTTGTGGTGGCGACTCTTGGGATTAGGTCTCTCAAACCACATCTCTACCAGCCTACATCGAATCTCGAGTCCTCTCACGGTTTATAAATGTTGTCATTGGTACACATGACAAAAATAAAAACAGTAAGCAGTCTCCCAATTTCGAATTTGTGTTTTGCTTCATTTTAATATTAATATTTTTTTTTTCTACACAGAGGGAAAACAACTGTTAATAAAACACAATTAGGGAAAACAGCCCTGCAACTCATCGCCAATACATTATAAAAAAACAGACAACGACAACAATGACACATAAATGCAGACAATGTTAATAACAGTTCAAAGACAAGAATTATTAAATTTTCTCGGACCAACAGTAGCCTCCGCGAACGAATCCCACCTCATAACCACTCTAAACTTTGAACAACAGTCATAATGTGTATGCAATTGCGTTTGCAGCCGCTGACATATATACAGATTGGTTTTGTTTCTAGCATATATTTGATTGGTGGTAAAAAAAGTAACGTCTTAGAAACAGAGTATTAGATGAAGTAAGCAAACAGCTGTGCTCGGTCTGGAAATATGGCGTCAGTCCGTCAATATTATTTAATGTAAGCCACACGGTAAGAATCAGATAGATCAAAACATCTGCAAGTTACACTCCATTAACACATAACGTCTGTTATTCACAGTGTTTTTTCAACACACATTTTGCTAACTAATTCATGGAAACCGTTAGATTGTTGGTCATACGTAAAACTTATAAACTGATAACGCCGTTTCGGGAAAAGTTTTGCGTCTCAACTTTTGCGCGTTGGAGATATTTTATTACATTTTGCACAAATTAGTTAGAGGGTGATTTATCTTTGAATACATTTGTTCTCATACAATGAGAGAAGTAAATGGAACTTTTAACAGTTAATTGAAACAAAAGTATACCGAATATTCTCTAGCTAATTAACTTTTGTTACATTTGGCAGCATGCAAGCTGTAAGAAATACGCACGAATTACTGTTGTGTTGTAGTTTACAATGCTAGTAGACAGTTTCGAAAACAAGTTGAAGACAATACATACCAATCAAGCATCGACCGAAGTAAAGCCAATATGATTCATGTGTTTTGGAAAGGTGATAAGATACATGTGTATAAACAATGAATGATTTGGAAATCCAAGTCACAGATAAAAAACAGAACGGAATCAATAGAAACTAATAACCAGAACGTAAATTGAAAAGAAAGCAAAAACTATACAAAAAGTTGATTTCCTCAGGCGAAATTCTAAGATTGGAACTGACAACAACAGTGACATGGATTTTTACAATCCTATTAAATTTTAACAAACTGTCTTATAACAATTCTCTCAATTGACAGTCATAACAATGCCGATACCTTTCCTCGATTTTGGCACAGATTTTTTACTACTATCAGCAGAGATAAACCGATATTTTTTAGATGATTCCTATATGCCTTTATAGTTTGACATGAATATTTATGGTTAAATTTGTGATCGCCTAGATTACGTTATCAATCATGTCTAAGACCTGCTGGAAACTAAACTCCTCACAAAAGGTAAGCCCTATCTAACTTTGACAGCAATTGTGATAAATCTCACCACCACAGAGATGTTTCAATTCTGTACAAAAAGTAAAAACGATTTAAAAATGAGGAGTTATTTTTCTGATAGGGAGCCAAATAAAAATAAACGGATAAATTTTTCATAGATTCTAAAGTCACTCTTGTAACATCACAGAATGTGACTGTATTGTGTGATGTCGAGAAACGATGATGGGTTTATTGTTCAGCGGCATTTTTGAAACGGAGGATTTCGTTGACCATTTTCATATTAAGGTTACTAGCAATTGCACTTTTGTGCAACAATTTATATAATAACATATCAAGGCAAGAACAGAACATTGGTATAAGGGAGATCTTTTAATTGCGAGTGCTTTATATGTCGGACAAATGCTGCAGATGTACACGCTGTAGGGTAACGGAGTTGCAGTCACGATTCGTTTGTCACTTGAGAAACCTTGGTTATCCAACCCAGCTAGATACATTGCACACTGTGATATTTTGTTAGTGTACCTAATTCAGAGAGTAGCAATGCTGTCCTTGCTTAGCACTGGAGGAATATAAACTTCCCAACATTACTAAAACATCTTGGTAGTGCTAGTGTCGATTATTGTTGGAATACACTGCCGTCATATAATAAGTAAAACATCATTAGGCACGGCGTATAACACCAATGAATCAATCCACATTTGCACTACATGTGAATTACATTATGCCGTAGAATTATAAACGGGAAAAGTCAAATTTCTTATCATTGAGATATATAATTGTTTTAAGACAAGGCTGGCCCTGTCACATTTAAAGCAGCTGGTTTACGCCTCAAACAATGTATCGATAATGTACACAAGCCGGCGATACGAACCAGAATTTCGAAGCATTTCAATTGTACGAGGAAGTTTTTATTACGTTTGACAGAAATTGTTAACTTATTACCGCAAACCAGTTTTCCAATATGACGATTATGGGTTAAAATTTGACAGTCAACACTACGCTGGCATCGCACTGTCCGTCCTGCCGGCTTAATCTGCATTAAGACGTCTTTCAATTGACAGTTCTAACAAAGCCAGCAAATCTCGCTGATATTGGCATATTTTTTGTGTGCTAAAAACACATATCACGCCATACTTATTGATTGGCTCGTGTACGCCATCACACTCGAACATGCATATTCCTGTTAAGACTTGGGATATGTTAGATTACGTTATCAATCATGTCTAAGAAGGCGAGGAATTTAAATCTATCACGACCAGTAGGTTGTATCGAATGTTGACAGCTATTGTGAATTATTCGGCGACAGATACCCTAACATATATTAAAATAATATAACGGTTTAAAAGGAGATGAAATTGTCTGTCCCGATGAGAAGAAATGAAATCAATTAAGCTTACACCAGTTTGCAAGTAACTCGTGTATGCGTTCTGCGGTATGATAATCAAAGAACGAACTATTGATTCATTTTAAATAGAGATTATCGTTTTTATTCTAGTTGCAAACAGGCGCGCATTTTGAAATACGCACTGTACATATAAAGCGAACAGAAACAGAATATCGCTATCGTAAAATAGCTCTTTGCGAGAACGTTGTATCAATGGCGGTTATTATGTTTATGTTCACCACTTGAGCAATATCCATTTTCTAACACAAAAAACCTTTACAATTTTATGGATTTATAAATGTGTACATTTCCTGTTGTATACGTGGAAAACCCTTGTTAAACATAACGTACCAATCATTCCGTTGCTGTAGTCATCCACTTTACATGTTTATTGATTTAAGCATCAGATCTATATTTTATCGATGCTTGTCGATCAGGCAAATGTCGCTTAAAGACTGACAAAGGACACCGAAAGTATAATTCTAACGAGTTCTTCTGTAGACTGTATCACAATATTCCATGGTGATTGTTGGTGTAACACACGGGCTTTGCACAAACTCTAGTCACTTCAATTAGGGCGCATTTTATACCAGCAGATCTTAACAAATTGTAACCAAGATTAAATAAGAATCAAATAAATTAATCAAATGCACACAAATGAAGATACTTTAGTTATCAGGAAATACACATATATTTTCAGATAAATGAATCAACGCTTTTGCAAGTCGGAACATCGCTGAGCCATTTCCGTACCGTAAATAAACTCAGGACGATATATGGGCCATTCCAGATGGCCCACTTATCCACGTGTTTATTGTTTGTGTCTGAAAGCTATTTTAGGTTGCGTTCGCGCTAGTCACTTGGGCTTCCACGAGTTAGCCCAGGCGTCCCCTTTACCGTATGCGCGTTTTACCCGGGTCAACTCGGATGTGCCACTTTTCGTTCACGCGTCTAGTGTCGTCACACTTGGGTCACCCCCAGTTCCCAAGCTTCAGAGCAGAGTAAGCCTGTGGAATCACGTGGCCATCATGGCAGACACCGCTTCAGAAAAGCTAACTGACAAGCTCCTCTTTTAACTGTAATCACTCTTAAGTGTCACTTCGGCCACAAGCAACTTCTGGGCACTGAAATATATTCATTATTTATTTTATAGACACACCCCATTTTAAGACATTGTTGAATCGTTTCTCTAAGACAGTAAAAATAGCGGCAATGAAAATGTTCGACACGGGATTTTTAAAATTCCTAAAATTGTTTGAATTGATCTTGACTGTCAGCCAATACTTGCAGAATCTAAAATCGCACCTTTGGCGAATAATTTAGCATTATGTTATCAGGTTTCGCTTTTGGTTTATACTTCCAGTTTTAATTGACCTCTGAAAACGTTCACGCGAAGAAAGAATCTCCTAGGAGAGTATGACGTCATGTCACCCTAGTCGGGCTTACCCGGGCAAGTTGCGCGATGATGTTCCGACATTTGTTTTATGAAGTACTAGAATAGTTTTTTCGACTGAGCTGCATATTTTATATAAACAAACAATATTTTTTACAATATATAAATACAATATAGGCTTTTCATATCAAGGAGATGATCGTATCCGAATGGTTGTCCTAAAAAAACCCATAAGACGAATAGAAAAGGGTTGTTTTATTGAGTTTTAGTACCGTACTTAAATTTGTTTCACTCACATGACGGCGTGTGAGCCCAATGGGCGACGGGGACGAACAAAGACAAATACAGGACTAGCAGACGCCTCTTGCTCTGTTTCGTCTGACGCCACATGACTCCACTGGTAACAGATGTATTATTGATTATCTCCACCGGAAGACATGATAACACTGGGTGTCTGTGGAATACATTCTTAGACACATTTTCGAAACAATTAAATTATAGTATTATCTTTTTTGACAACAGCCACAGAGGATAAATAAGATATCATATCTGACAATAACGAAAGTCTGGTATTTAAGTCTTGGAGATAGTAGGATCAACGGTATGCTGTCCAGAGCCCTGTGATTGCCGGATTTATTGCAACCCAACAGACTTAAATTGTCAACGTTTTCTACTTTATTTTACTGATGTATTGGGAGGCGGGGTATTGTCCATTGGATTTGATAGATTTTTTATTGAACACCTTTCTCGGGGATATTTTACTTATATGACACAGTCAAACAATTGTAGTTGATCATTATATGAAAACAATGTTCATCCTGTGGTGTAAAGTGTAAACCGTCTGCGCTGAATGTCTTTAGGGCCAAGGTACAATGCGTCAAGTTTTGGACCGTTGGTGCCGCTTTTGCGCCCAGTTTCTATCAACTAAAAGTAAACCTTAGGTCCCCAATCAACAACAGCAGAGTAAAAAGCCGTAATTAATGTTGGGATAATGGTTAATTCCGGCTGGAGCACATATCCATTAAATCTAAACAGTCGAGTGTTTCTGTCGGTGACCGAATACGATATTCCCGGAGGCCAATGTTATCCCCAATTACTAGATGAAATCTGACCAGACATACCATTTCTAACGTAATAGGAGAACGAGAAACACTGGTCGCTGAATATGAAATGTGGTATCGTCATACATGTAGTATTATCTATTGACTTCAGGGACATGTTTTACTACTTAATTGGAGTATGTATGGACGCTACATGCTATGATAGACTGTATCAGAGATACAGAATTGTGCATATAATGCGAAACATGCCAAGCCTGTCACTTACCCAACCTTTCGGCATAAGGCGATTCATGACGTGAAACTATATTTCACATCAAGTCACAATTGTGCAAGATGTATTGTTAAGCAAAGTGAATGTAACACTTCAAGTAACAGCGGTGGACAACTCGGGGTCACGTGTAAGCATGGTGCCATAAATATCCCAATCCAAGGGTCAACTGGGAAATTTCTTAAACTTCTATCTAAAGATGAAAAACATTAACATCTCTGTTGTAACAGATAATCAACATTTACCATTAGAAGTTTGGCTGTCCCCTCTGTTTACAATGATATTTGGGCAGACGTTTTACACTTGTTTGAAAAGTGGTGCACGTACTTGATTGGTCTATGTGTTTTCTCTTTTTCAGGTTGTGTGACAGTATGTGATACAGAGCTTCTGAATACAGTATAAACTTGCTTCAGAAAGATGCCCCCCTCCCCCCAACACACAAACACAATTCATGTTATATGTGTACAACATATTGAATTTATGTCGCATAGGGTTGACAAATGGCGAAAAAAAGCTAACCGAGTTGTTTCAACATTCTGAATTCCACTGGACGGAAATGTAACAATAATCCTTGAAAGTAATTCCCTGCGCCAACTGAAAGACAAGAGCTGTGATGAATCATTGCTACCAATGAATCTTCATGAGGTGTAATCAGTGTTTCGAGTTAACCGGGTACAGTCCGGGGATTACAATGCCACACAAACAAAACATGCAATAACTCATAGTTAAGTGTATATCTGTTTTGACAACTGTCGTGCCTCTTGAGATTATGCTGAACTGGTGCGTACAATCCAGTTAAAATACTACTCACACAATTTAAATGATAATGGTTGGTTTTCATAGCCGTAATATAAACAGCTCAGACAAGATCCCCAAAGTCGATGTTTACCTGTTTCGCTTTCTTTGTTGGGATCTGTTTATTCGTACTATTTATTTTCTAGGAGGTGCCGAAGGGATTTAGACATATCCTTCAACTCATTTGCGATACGGAGTTTAGAATACGCGACGATAATAACAGAAAATGTAGCTATCAGTCCATTCGTCAATGTATTCCGCGAACGAATTCGATCCACCGCATGCAAGCGAGTCTCCGGAAATTATTAGATTATTAAAATGTAAATCAACAGTTGTGCGTAGTCTGGCAATACGGCGTCAGTCTGCCTATACTATTTAATTGACATTGTACGAATGAGATAGATCATAACGTCTAGGGGCCGTGGCTCAGTGGTTAGCGAGTGCGCTTACTAATTTTACTTCGATGTGCAAGGTATTTACGAGGTTTACTCTCGGGTTTTTATCGGTATTGAACAAGGAACCACAAAGTGGACAATCTGTCGTCATATAAGTGAAATACCATTGAGTACGACCTTAATCCCACAAATTAAACAAACAAACGAACAAACTAAAATAACATCTACATTTCATTGCCACAACACGTGTGTTACACATTACGCACTCCACACGAATGTTCTGCGCACATCATATCGGAGATCGTTCGACCATTGCCATTATGACAAGCATCTTGTTCCTCAACTCATTAATCTCAGGATTAAAGTGTTCTAGTCTAGTTACAGCAGTCGATGTTCCTGTCTACAGTCTGTTGTAACACATCTACTCATTGTATAAAAAAGGGCGCATGATATAGTATGGAGACCAACGACCATAAACACCCATGTTACACAGCTTCGGTTTGCCAGCCGTGCCCAAATTGGCTGTGGCTTATTATTTAATCTGCTGGAATACTGACTGCAGATGCAAATGACCGATAATTAAAAGAATCAAGGTTGGAGTGTAGCAAAAGAATATCTGTGTGACGACGTTTCCGATTTTGTGTTTGTTTGAATGGGTTTTTTGTAATATAATTTTATTTATATAACGGTGTACGAGCCAAATGGTTCATGGAAAACACCATCGACGTCACTGACGACAAAGAAATACATGACAATCCCAGGACGTAATACAAAGACATCACAAAGAGATCTGCGTCATATTGCCCCTTAGCCATGAGAGCACTCGGGCAATAGAAAGCTCACACCCAACCCTCTTCGAAGGGATTGGAGATTTTAGCGCCAAGATAAATGGCTATGGAATATGTAACAGCATGGACTCTGTATGCTTTCGTACTGTCTTTTTAACATTTGCTCAGTACACCAGAACAGATACTGCCATGGCCATGGTGTGGATTCTTTCAATTTTAAAAACTCAGTGTTTCGCAAATCTATATTGGTTGAAATATAGCACATGTGTTAGAGGTTACAGACGACCCGTAGCCTACCACTTAGCATGGTGTATAACACTACTCGTAATGATAGTTCACAGTTACAGGAACAAGATGAAGACAATATAAACTAGGCCATTAATGACCAACTTAATAAAAAAAAGTATAATGTTTCGTTATATATTTTGTAAATATGATTGGATACATATGCAATGTGGTCTGTTTAAATGCAAACCTGTACACGAGTTGAACGCAATCAACAAAAACTTATAACCTCGAAGTAAATTGAAGAGAAAGCAAAAACTCAATCAAAATAAATTGGTTTCTCGGGAGAAATTTGAAGTTGGAATTGACAGTAGAACTGCCTTTGGATTTTCACAACCCGATTACATTTTTATAAAAGGTATACTTTATCTGCATAGTTGAATTTATATGTTGATCGTTCCCAAATAAACCCTGATAAGATTGAAAAATTATTTAATAAGCAAGACGAATCTTTTAACAATACCTTGCATAATTTGTATTGTCGGGAAATAGTTTTGTTCGTCCATTTCATTGGGGAAAAGGGCATAGACATTTATTAAATTTGCTGTTATATTGCGGTGCCATGAATCGAAAAACACCAACAAAATGCCATAGTACATACACACAAACAGACATAATACAATACGTCGTTAAGCACAAAGATGCTGCATTTCTAACGCGAGGAAATCATATTAACCCCTTATCGTAAACCACGGCTCCAATATTCCGATTATGACCTAAGATTGTACAGCTTGTTGACAGTGGACCCTACTCTGGAGACCAACGGCCAGACCTGTTCGATATATCTGCGTTAATAAGTCTCGGAATTGACAGTCCTAACAATGACCGTACCTTTCCACGATATTGGCACATATTTTTTATTGCTATCACCACAGATAAGTAATATTTTTTAGATCGTTTCCATATGCCATTATGGTTTGACGTGGATATTGAATTTTAGATTTGTAATCGGCTAGATTACGTTATCAATCACGTCTAAGACCCGGTGGAAATTAAATTTATCACAAGAGGTAGGCCCTATCCAACGTTGACAGCAATTGTGATGAATCTTCCAGCCACAGTGACGTTTCAATTAAATATAGAAATATAAACGATTTAAAAGAGATGAGATTTTTTTATATCACAGGGAGACAGAAAAAAAAGCTAAAACTTTACACAGACTTTTAGAGGAACATCGCCATGATAAACGGCGTGTATTTTGTGGAGTCTGGCAGTCGAGAAACTATCTTTTCCATCCATTGCTCAGCGGAACTTCGATTAAGGGGCTTCACATAATTTGCTCCGTGTGTTTGTTTGGAAGGTTGGAATTTGATGCTATACTTAAGATATTTCACTTGTATCTGACGAAATATATTCGAGTTCTTAATCATGTCTTTTTAAATATACTGGAAAAACATGATGAATTCTTGTAAAAGCCCTGTCCACTATAATTCTCTCAAATATCTGCAGACAAGAAGAGAACTCGAGTCGGTAAGTTGTACAATAAAGGAGAACCAGTTATCTAGCAAGACGCCTTAAAATACTCGACAGTGTCGAGATTAGAAACGTATTGAACCAACATGACCCTTAGGACACGAAAGTTTCTTGCGCTTGATGTTAGCGATAGTTTACACAGAACTCAAACTATCCAAGCCCAATGAGATAAATTGAACCCTATTTATCAACGTACCGTCTTCTTTAGTGAATATCATCCTCAAAATGCCAGAAAGGGTTGGAAGAACCAGACTACATTGTCTTTTGTTGTATGTTGATTTTATTTTGGATATTATAACCAATGACACAACGTCATGTATAAAAACAATGTCATTAACTAAATTTTGACTTATTTATACATTCTTGCTCAAAATTTGTTTTACAAGGCAAACAAACATTGAACAAATTTAGAAACGATTCTCTTTGTTCTGGTGTAGCGTGGGTAGAGTTTACCAAACCGTAAATAGCTACTGTGCACGTTCCATTTTACCCACTTCAAAACCTATATGCCTGCTTTCCATAAATGTACCTATATATCCAACATTGGAATAACCAATGTCTTACACATGAATGATTAAGGTAGATATTAATACAAACAGAACAGCCTTGAGTGACGAACCATATAAAATGTTAATGTATCTTTAATTCATCAAAGCCTACCATTGTAAATATTTGTTTGAAATACACAAATTTCTATATTAATGGAACTAACATAACGTTATATTTTGATGAATTGATTCTAGTTGCCCATGTACAGGATTGGTTTATGTGATGATCAATTGCTATTCGACACCAGGCCGTACGACACTTGTTTACCCATAGTTTTCTGTTTGTTTGCATACACACTCTACGTGTAAAAACATTATTTAGTGTTTGTAATGATGCATTCCACTATTTTACCTTTGGTCGCGTTAAGTGCTACTTTCCGATACATTACTTAATCAGTCGTGTTGAGAATTTTATAATAACACCTATAAAATAGGATAACCAGGCCAGAGCATAATTTGTGATAATACATTTTCTTATATTTATACAGGAACACCTCAATATACATATTAGTAGGATTTAATCGAAGCTGCATGCTTGACCTGCTGGATCTCTTATCTATATATGTTCAGATAGGAAAGATCGCTGCCACAATCGCTACCTTATACCGCATTTTACTTTGGTATCAGACCATTGGGGAATTTTAGCACTATCTCACACCATAAAACTAATAAATTCAATCATTTACTTACAAAGTGCAATTGTTGTTCATTTTGTCACAGGTAAGTTAATTAGAATAAATATATGAACATACGGACTTTGTGTGTGGATTTTTTTGTTTCTACCCATTGAAGAAAATGGCCAGTGCTGTTTTGGTTTGCTTTTCGTTATTATTGTTGGGGTTTTTTGTTGTTGATAGTTTTTGTTTTTGTCAAGTATGGAAGTTCCAGAGACTTTTTTGTTTGCTTAATTAATTCATGAGCTGTATTCACTGCCAACGTACATGTACACAGCATGACTGTCAAATCATAAGGTTATGCGAAGAGTGCCAAATTTCGCACTGCTTTGCATGGTTTCCAATTTACTGGTCACACTATACCGGCATTATTAATATACGTTGTTTAAATGTAATTTGGTGTCCTCGATTGTGTGTGCATTAATTCCACGTACTTACAGAAAATGTTATATCTTTTATCCAAGTTTATGATACTTGCGAGTGCATCTTTAGCCATCACTTCTCCAAGCTGATCTTAATACTATTTAATGGCTTCACACTTATTTTTTAAAAATAGTTAATTACGGATTTCTCGGCGTTTGGATTTACCTTTGCAATATCTGCTTACTGATACATTCAACATAGTAGAGCGTAAGTGAGGGAAATGAAGTTAAATAATGTAATAGTACAGTGTTACTTAGACCTAAATGACGTCTTACCTTCCTCACTTTCCTTTGGCCATGTTATATGTCAGGTTTCAACGACATAACTTTTCCACTTCAGTTGTGTAGGAAACCTTACAAAAATAGGACCTCCTTCGATCCGCTGGTAAAATAAATCCTTCCAGGCAGCCCCTGGTCTTAAAATGACGTTATTAGGTGCCTATAATAGCATACGGTCTCAGTAACAGTCATTTCTGACACTTTTTCATCGGTATTTCACTTAAACCAGACATCAATATCCAGAAATCCGATTTTATTTCAAACACGTTCGACATTTTTGCACATGCGCATTTAACTTAGAATAGCAATCTCTTGTGCGGGAGGTACGTTTCATTTCGCATTGAAACACGCATTTCGTTTGAAATTAAAAGCGAATTTCTCGATATTAATGTCTGGTTTATGTGAAATACCGAACAAAAAGTGTCGGAAATGACTGGCGGAGATGTCTTATTCTATTAGGCACCTAATAACGTGATTTTGA
>JAVFBX010191035.1:0-13409 GCA_034783855.1 Mopalia kennerleyi
CTGTAGTTAGGCATATATATAACAAGACAGACATATTCATTGGTTAATCTGTATATACTCGTTTGCTGCCTAATTTGGATGTTAATGTATGATTATATACAAACAAAGTTTCATTATTTATCTTAAATAAACAAAACAAAAAACAAAGAACATGTAGGCCTATATATGAAGTTTGACTTCGTACAGTAGCCCCCATGTCCGCGTTTTACTGCTTATAAACACCCTGTAGTTAGGCATATATATAACAAGACAGACATATTCATTGGTTAATCTGTATATACTCATTTGTAGGCTGATTTATTCCTAACCCATGCCGAATATCTTGTTGGCCACATTTGTATACACCGTATTAATGACAATTGCCTTCTCTCGAGATATATGTAGGTTACCCATAACACAACTCGAGATTAAGGTTTATTAAGAAACTTGTCTCCGGAAGTTTGTCTAGAACATAAAATGGTTCATCTCTTTTAATTAATCTACATCCCTTTCCCAGTTTTATTGCTTTTTAAAAATATAACGAAATATATGTATGAAAAAATTAATTGGATTAATATGCTGCATTGTATAATGAGATAATATTTTGCAAACATAGGTTTTTTAAAAATTCCCATTTGTTTAATATATTTCTTTTATGTATGGTAAGATGGAGTTTCTGAACCACTGTGATCGGTTACAATCGATATGCAGTATCCTTTTAGCTCGTTCTCAGTTATGCGGACCCTAGTACCAATATAATACATTTGTATGCGAAATACTGCAATCAGGTCGCCACGTGCACACTTAAGTAAACAGCAAACAAACAAACACCAGCCCTTTTTTGTCCTGGATTTTCCATCAAACGGTGCGTTTGGGGTTATAACTGACAAAGAGTGATAGCTCTTATTTCATACCCGATCCGCACGTTATTTACAGCTTCAAACTCATTGTGGATTTATCCTTCGTCTAATCAGTGAGCAATGAGCCAACAATACATCATTAAAAAGTATGGGTGTTTTCCACAAGGGAGTTTATCTTCAAATTAACTTTCGCTAGTTTCATGCATTGTCACGTTTAATTTTCAAATTCTGTATTATACCAGAATAGCCTAACAGCTATCTTTTTTTTCTTCGGAGTAACCAGTTGAAGTGAATATTTCTTGTGGCTTAGTGTTGGTAAGCTCAACTTTTTTTATTTAAAAAGTTTCTAAACTGCAATGGAAATATAGTTATCTTTGGCTCATAATGTTGGGGTTTTTTTTCTTTTTTTAACTTCCTCGTGGTCACTCTGCAACCAACAAATGCTACAGTTATTAAATACAATAGGACGGTGACTATCTGCCGCTAGAAAGAGTATTGAGACTGATTCTGCCGAACGACAAAGTCTGTCTTTCCAACCTAACACATTAGTCTATCTATTTGGATACTGTACTGATGACGGTTTGTCATAGGACGGATAGGGACCATAGTGTATCGCATGTAGATTTAAGGGGAATTTTAGGGCGATGAAGAGATGCCGAGACTCATATTATTAAAACAATTAGAGATATCATCAATTATATTTATAATATTCTATTTATGCTATCAATAATTATTTGTTTGGATATCAGAAATTGAATTGACGACATCATGAATTCGGTGTATTTTAAGATATCGTTAAATGAATTTTTTTTTATATATATGAAAAAGAACCGATAATGATATTTTAACTACATTTAGGATATGTGACAAGATGGCGACTTTTCCCTATTTTCTATATTGGACATATTCAACGGAGCACACGATTTTTTTAAAAAGACACTTATATTATTTAGATCAAAATATTATAGTTATTGTTATACTATTTATCGACGTTCTTTGCAATTTTATTTGTTTTGGCCAATTATCCTATAAAACTGCATACTTCGACTGTTCATTTAAATTGCATTTTGTTCTCTCTTCGTTTATTTAAAAGATATATCGGATTGATGGATTGGTGTTCAACACCGTATTAAGTTATTTCTCCTGTATGACGACAGAGTAGGCCTACTCTATCAGTCAATCGTCGCATTCACGCAACTATAAAATATGAAGTGTTCTTGTTCTGTTGGGAAAATTATCTTCCTTCGCCGCTGAGTTAAGATAGCATGACTGCACCTGGAACATACCGCCCTTATCTGCAGGGCAATATATATTGGACACAAGGAAACATCGCAAAAGTTTATAACTAATGCGATGCAAAATATAAAAAATTCCGCCAACTACCCATTAGGTCGGTATATACTTTTAATCCACTAAATACAGCTCTAACATCCACGCGTAAGCCAGAGCAATTACGATGCAGGTATTATTGTTTACGGGCACTTTACAACTGAAGCGTGCGAAAGAAACCTCGGAGATGATGTGAAACCCAACCCCGCACAGTGGAATAACCAGTACCATAGCACCTAGAGTTGAAGGATAATACTCCCAGCCATATATGTGCAGGCCTATGACGACATACCCCTCGTGATTTATAAGAGGCACTTGACGTGGGGTCTCATTTATCAATAAAAACATATAGATAGCTTTAAATATATATTTTCAAAGCACTGTTGATCTGTATGAATAACACAAGTCCGGTTGTCCATATTTATTTTATTTTTCTTTCTATTTTTAAATCAAACGCAACGCAAGACAAATGCACCCCTTGTGACCCTCCCTTAGAAACAAACGTGTTCGACATCCATAGTTCAGAGTAGTCGGTTCCCAATCCACGTGTTTTTCATAAAGGAAAGTAAATTATTCAACGAGTTTTATACTTAATAACACGCATAACATTATATCGAAAAAATTACAAACGTCTTGCAGCATCATGTAACTGTCATTAGAAACTGAATGTGAACGACGTTACGAAGAGGAAAGTAAGTTACTATCAACATATCTGGTTTAAGTTAGCAGTTACAACCCGCGGGTAGGCTGGAGACGAGGAGGAGATCGAATGGTACAGACTGAAGGGGTAGGGGTTGTGTTAACCACCACTCTTCTCCGACTGGCCCGGGCAACTAACAAACACACCGATCTCTCTGGTATACAGGGAGATAGTTTAGAGCAGTTACATTGTAAACACTGGTTCGTCGACTGTGGAACCAGACTTCGCCAGGCTTGAAGGACAAGCTTAAGATCACAGGCATGAAAATATTTCCACAGGACCCTGGCAACCTTTTGAGATAAACTGTTAGGAACACACCCAGATCTTAGTGCTAGTATCGTAATTCTGATAAGAAGGAAATCATGAGAAATTCCAATCCGCATCCTGGCCAATCCGCCATGGCAGCCTACTGGAAGTGGGTTACGTAGTTTATGGGTTATGAGGAAGACTTGTCACTCATAGGCAGTAAGTACCGATGTTATTTCCCATTGTCATTATCTCAATCCTTCTTCCTGGGCCAAGTGTCAGTTATTCTGTTTATAGATTGCACTCTTCCTTGGGGAGCGCAATTAACCTGGCAAGCATGCCTACCCAAAGATAGCTGATATATTCTAAAACTGTTACCGCATTTACGTCAAGTTACATAAAAAAAACTGTTAATCTTGGAATGCATAGACCTATGTTTTCATAAATGTTCTAGCAGGCAGCTTAACCCTGTAGTATTATGTCTGTATGTATTGTTGGATTGGTCTTAAGACATTTGACTGACAGTGACTCTTGCTTAATCTCCCGATCAGTGATGTGTATAGCTAATAGCTAATCTCTTATCTTAATATTTTATTTTTTATATTTATGCTTTTTTGTCTGTATCTCATTACTGTTTAACTCCATCTGCTTACTCTAAACGGCTCAGGACAATTGTTTTTTAAACTGTTTTATATAAGATTGCTTACTATATATAATGCAGCTGGTATGGTTACAGTTTCCTCTCTTGATACATTGCTCTTGCTAGTTAATAGAGGATACCTTAACATTATTACCTTTACAATAAGCCACAACTATTCTGTAATGGCTGCCATCTTCGCTCAGCAAACTGTTACTGGCCGCGATGAAGTACAGATTATGCAAAACAAAAGAACAGTTAATCTGATACATTCCTTCAAAAGCCAGTGCATCTTCTATAGAGTACTTAACAAATTCAACAAATTACCAGCGAGATAAAAACAGATACTGATACTTAGAAATACGCAGTGTGATATGCTTCAGACCAGACGACCACCAACCTCGGTGATTTCACAGAAAACTGTTTGAAGCTGGTTAATATGCTTGGGTTAATTGAGTTTTGATGACACGGGAGGTGATAGCTACTGGTGGTCGGAAGATCATATATCGTCTGAGGAAAAGCAGACACGCAAAATGAATTGGCCAGTCAGGAAAAATGTTCACGACAACATACTCTTCCTGCAACTTTCGCTCTTTGACTTATTTCAGTTGCAATTGAAATATCAAGTACTATGAAGAGTTCTTCAAACTGATAAAAGATCAAATAAGCACAAATTGGCGCTCATAAAAGCCGAGAGAACACTTAAGAACCATGAAAAGGATATAAAGTGAAAATGAATAGAAGATGAACCCTTTACTCTGATGTACATTCTCTCTCTCTTATGGAGACATAGATTACTACTTCTAAGCCGGCCACAGATGCTATATTCTTATTTGGGAAAGTTTTACTCCTTTGGGTTTGTTTTGGATATTGTTTTTACGGAGGTTTTTCTATCAATACGTGCATGTAGCCCTCTGATTCTGCGATTTTAAAATGCATGATTACAGTGATACCGCGAGAAACTGCCATCATTCATCGAATGGCGTTATATTACGTGATCCAATGCATTAACAACACCTTGGGCTAATAGACAGGAAACTGACCCACATGTTACTTCGTTATCATGCGGCTTCATCTGGCCATGATGAGGTGCGTATCAGCTGTTTGGTCTGATAGATAAACACAGAATGACCTTTGCTGGTTATTACTGGACGATGCCTAGGTAGTGGCTCAGGCCTCCCGGGTGCCTAACCGTTTGGGTTGGTTGTAAAACATGGTGAGCAAGGAGGCTTGCTTGCATATTGTCCGAAAATCTATCTGCTACCAAAACCAACTGGCCATGTTTCCCACCGGTAATTGTCGGTAATCGGGTGTAGGTTTCTATTAAACCCCACATTTACTGCCACCTGGTCTACTAACACTCGCCCTTAGGTGTTAAAACAATATATTTATGAGTTATGACCAATATTATTCATCATCGTTTTACACCATTTGGTATTTTGCGAAGGCGTTTCTTACCAGCCTTGTCTGTGTATTGTATTGGCTTCAAAGTAACTGACCGCTATAGTTGTATACATATATAGGGTTGCTGGAAAGATTCAAAACAGCTGGGTTTTTTTATATTTTCTCTCCAAATAATGGCACAATGTTAAACGTCAGCAATCTTTGA
The DNA here is from genome assembly GCA_034783855.1 of Mopalia kennerleyi. Taxonomy (NCBI): domain Eukaryota; kingdom Metazoa; phylum Mollusca; class Polyplacophora; order Chitonida; family Mopaliidae; genus Mopalia; species Mopalia kennerleyi. The sequence goes on from JAVFBX010191035.1 coordinate 5,361, forward strand.
TGTGTAGATTTTGTTGATACATCTTGTGAGATCTGAAGCCTTGGGTTTACCGGCTACAGTATGTATGCAATAATGCGCTTTCCTTTAAATGACCACAACCTTGGACGAGCCAAATATATCCACAATATTACCTTTGACTGTCCCAAAATAGAAGCATCATATACAGAAACTGCTTAAGTTTATTGGCCAGTCCTAGGCACCAGTCGGACGTTTGGAAGCCTCTGAAGACTTTGTTAGATAACAGATTGCACCGAATGACCTTGACCTCTACCATTTGAGCACTATAAACCATGTGCTTGTCGAATGATAGCGGTGACAATAGCTACATTGCAGTACAACAGTGTGGTCAAAACACCTGATTTAGTAAGTGTTCCAAGCAATTAAACTAGTTGTTTGTTTTTTAAACTTGGAAACGACTATTGTGTTTCCGTGGACATCGTAGAAATTGTTGAAGATCCAATGAAACTTGTTTACATGATGCCTTTGATGACGTAGCCTAAATACAAAAGCAATCATCGGCTACCGTCAATATATAGAATGACAGAGACAAAACAAAATATGTTGATATGTTGATATTTGAATATTGCTATTGTTATGTTACTATTGTACATACACAGTAATAACCAGGCACAATCCAGTGTTACTCTGGTTTGTTTCCAAATGTTTGGTTGAAAGCAGTGAAAAGCGCTGTAGGAGATTTCTACCTAGGTTAAATCTAATATAGAAAGTCATTCTCTTTTGACGAATTATCTGCGTTACAGTTATGTTTGGAAAGAGTTGGTTTTACAATATACAGGGATATGAAGCTAAATCCACATAAAATCAGGTACTCGGTATTGTTCTCAATCGACCGTTTCCGTAAACTGGCGAGCTCGACAGTTGTCAATGCGCATGTGCAGTACTATGGCGATAGATTGCTCATAAGAGTCTCAATATCAATATTTGACATATACGGAATGAGAATATATAAAAACGAGCAATAACTTCTCCTTTACCGATATTCAATGTCAGTTAGGCGGAAATACAAGTATAATTTAATTCATTCACGCCCCCAAAAATATTAATATATACTATTTGCTTGATTTTCGCAGTCTAAAACAATTATCGAAATATTAATTTATATGAATTGTGAATGAAGTATTAACATCTCTTTGATGAATTTTCATGGTTGACAAGAGGGTGAATGAAAAACAGCTGTAGCGATTTGAGACACCGAAAGAGTCCCGATCGCCTTATCTTCCTTCGATCAGCGGCCATGTTTTTTTTATCCGCGAATACAAGGTTTTTCTAGTCCATCATTATATTGTTTTTTTAACCAAATGCACTTCAATCGAGTTATAATAAAATCTTTCTACGGAATTAAAGATAGTCGTTTATATGTACTTAAGTCTTTTTATTTCCGAAGGCAGCTGTAAAATGGAAATATTAAAAGGGAAATCAAGTAATTTTCGTTCAACACACTGTCTTCTTCGCTTGCAAACGGGTATAGCATATCGTCAGCTTACTGGTGCAAATCCCTGTATATTGTAATCCCAGATTAAAGGAGTCACTTTATAGTAGCTATACCTGATCCGATTCAAAGAAAGAATGAAACGCTTTTTTCTGGGCCTTTTCCAGACAAATAGAAAAAACAGTCACTGGTGTAAAAGTTACAACGTTAAGCTCTGTAATTAGTGTAGAAACAACGTAATCTCATTGGCTTTTGACGCAGTACGCACATCTTTGTAACGTTGTGCTGTATTTGTTCCAGTGTTACTCTAACTTGAAGCTGGGTATTACAGTCTATGTTTACCATGTATAATTACAAAGGCTATAAAACTGTGGAACTCCAGAGGAAAGGAAGACTTGCAACCTGCCAAGTCGATTGCGGAGAATAGTCAAGACATGAGTCGACGTAGCGGAAATGTGTTTGTGTTACCAAGAGAAATTTTGACAAGCTATTACACAGAAGAGATAGTTAGGTTTAAGAGTGAGCAGAGGTTTGGAAGTCATACTGAAAACCGGCAGTTAGCAGATTGTGACTGATTTATAAATTGTCTACACGGTGTCTTATTCAGTCTGGATTTCCCTGAACTATGGAAACCGGCGAAAAAAAGTCTCCAAAGGGATTGGCGCCACTTTTTTACTTGGAGGCAGAGACATGGCTAGATGAGGACATCCGTGTACCTCAGCCTGACCGGAAGAACTCACGGAGTGGTTCTGTGGTAACAGTTGAATATGATGTTGTGTGGAATAGTAGCAGTGATTCCCGATTAGATACTCCACGTAGAGACAATCATGCGATGTCACGGAGTTCATCAGAATTGGGTAAGAAGATAATACAGAACATTCGATATTTGTAAATATTTTTTTTAAACTATATGTATAAATATTGTTAGATATCATATACTCCAAGGTATACAAATAAGGCCACATGCTATGATAGACTATTAGAGACACAGCACTCTGCATCTACATGTAACTCCAAGGTGGATAGACTGACTATACGGGTTCTAATTCAAGTTATATTATTCAAATGAAGCAGTAAACTGTTGGCTAGTGCTTTTTGATTGTTTTGGGGGGTTTGTTAGGGGGATTAAGTTAAAATTGTGAATATTTTGTGAAGAAATGCATGTTGTTTGTCTTAATTTGTTTATGTGCTTTGGCCTTTACATACGTTATAATGAATTCTGTTCCGGTGGAACGGGGGAGATTCTAAGTTTGCTCCCCGTTTGTCCGTCTGTCCGCGTTTACACCCAAATCCGTTTCCACACTTTATGTACAGTGTGAGTGTACAGAGTATTTGTATGCAAACGTCGAGGTTGAGCTGCTGTAGGTGTACACAGGTTTATTAATATTTAGCCAGTTATAACCATTATTTTCGTAACCCTTCAATGGAGGGAAATGAAAGTATGTATACATCTTTAACGTTGGCCTAAATATCAAATTTGAGTTTCTTGCAGTCTTGTTAATTATTTTGCATACTCATTAACAGTAGGAAACGTCAGGACTCTTTAATGGGACTAATATCGTGCATTTATATTACATATATAGCTTAATTGTCATCCTGTGTTTAGACCATCTCTTTCCTATTCTAAGAAAGCCCCAATCTGATTGGGTAGAGTAAAGTGAGGGCATCCGAAAGAAGCGGTTGTCACCTCTAGATAAGTCATGTTTTATCGCCCATGGAGGCAAGGTAAGAAAGGAAGAGAGGCTTAATGCGACGATCTTCTTTTCCGCCTTGCCTAGGGAAGATGAATAGAAGAGAATTAGACTTACGTGTCATGGCATCGGGATGACTACTGTTAAGTCTCTAACTTAGCGGGAGGGCGGTTCAACGGAGCTTCGTATTGTCCCGATGATTTCAGAGCTAATGGACCACTCCAACCGGTCTTAAGGCAAAAGCCGACTTAGTATTGATAAATACGCATTGATTTATTTCACACAGCGTTTATATCGCATTCCACAGATTATTGTTATCGGTATTCGCCTTATGATACTACCAACTTGTAAATGACACTTAAATAAACGGACTGGTATGTTGTGGTGCCTCCATGTTACTTATTGTAACTGCCCTAGTTTGTGAGTGTGGTCAGTAAGGTCGAAGGTAGTTTCCTTCATCTATTACGTTTACAGGCATGTCATATGAGATACATAACCGTAAGGTTTTGCTGAACCCGTCGATAGATTTTGGCGGGAAACATTTTTTTCTGATCCGATTATGACGCAGAATCTAGGTCTCATTATGAGAGTAAGGTGCACGATTGGCTTTTCTCATAATTTCTCGCGTTACTTGTCATGTACGGGCAGCCAGCCAACGTTTTATCTTTAACGTCACGTGATGTTTTGCCTAGACTAAATGATAATAAAACCAGTAGTGCACCGTAATGCAATATTTTCATTAAAAAACATCATTGCAGGCTACGTTTATAAATAGCCTAAAAAACTCTATATTAAATTTGAATACATGTAGAAGAACATTATGCAAATTTAATAAAATAAAAACTATAAACAAGAGTTAGAAAAGTAAAATTAGATTTTTGAAGTGCATTGTATATGAATAAACAATTGTAATCGTCTATATGTTTTAAGAAAGCCGGAATACTCTGGATTACTTTTATGTTTAGTAAAGTTCCACAAGTAATTTTGAAATGAATGGAATTTCGAAACTGCCAAAAGGTAAAGTACCTGAAGTAGACATTAATATGAATATGTGGTCTATATTTGAGCCATAATGAGTTGAAGGAGCCTGACAATAGCTGTTAACAGAACCATGGGTATACAAATCAACTTATGACTAACATCAACTCTAGACTAAATGGAATGGATAAACTTTTGAGTATCGGTTTTGTGTCTGTCTTTGAATGTCTGGTCTGCAATATAACACAATAAGATTACTTTGACCGTGCATTCGTGCTATGACATGTTGAGCACGGTAATGTTGAAATTAGTCCTAATCTCCTCGGCCGCCATGTCTTTGCACTTCAAGCAGTATATGAAAGAGCACTAGCAATATCCACGAACGAACTTATCTTCTAACTTTCACACTACGTCAAAAGACCTGGGCCGATGTCAAATGTTCTAAGCATATTTTATACCTTGGATATCCAACATTATACAAGAGTGTCAGTCACGTTACGTCATGGCCTAGGTGACCGCGCCCAATATGGCGACTATCAATTTTAGTTGGACGTATATATTTGCCTTCATTAAGGTATTTAGAATAAAATGAAGAAATGAAAATCTCATGCGATATTTCAATATGTTACATAGCAAACTTTCGAGTAATATAGGGGTTATTCCAACCCAGGTTTCCAATTTAAGTACGGCCTAAAATCAATCTTGCACCATAAATGATTGGACTAGAAATCCGATAATTTTGGCTAAAGAGAAAATAAATTGTCAGTTTGATGAAGCATTCGGAGACCACTTTCAGAAATTGATGTATGACAATAAAATATCGTACAATAAAATTTCGTAAGCCTAATGTCTACACGTAATGTCATTATATGATATTTTTTAGGTACGACATTTTATGATAGTGCTTCCAAATCCTCACAATGAAACATATTAGCTGTTTTGGCTCGGTCTACACTCTCAAACAGTTATTTTTACTCTTTTGTGACACCTGAAGCAAAACTATGCAGTAATATAGAGACAATTATTATTTTCTTCAGGGGAGATTATGACGCAATACCCACTGAACGTCGCTGAAAATGCAAACTTTACGTTAACAATCGGCGCTAGAGACGGCAAGGAGGGTGACACTCAGACGCGAACTGGTTACACAACTGTGGAAATACGGATTATGAAGGTTAATGAGTTCGCACCATCTTTTTCAAGCGGAGAGACAATTCACATGAAGATTTATGAAGATTCCGCCATAGGCAGTTGTTTTCAGTTTGAGGTAATGTATGTAAATACACGTGCTTCTAGCCAAGGTGTTTAGGATGTTAACATATCTGTAACCTGGGGCCAAGGTAGTAAAAAAAACAATTGAGCATACTCAAGTCAGAGTCTGTGCTCAAACTCTTGAGATCATGTTCCCCCTGAGCTGTGCTCTATTTGGTGGTTATAAAACATTTTGCGCACGTACTCAGCTGATTAAAAAATCAATGAAAATTCCACCACTTGAGCACGCTGCTGGAGCTCTTCTGTCAATAAAGATAAAAAAATGCACTACGTTGAGCTTCAGGGGCATTTTCTATTTCAGTTTCAATGTTTTGGCCAATCGGGAATGTAAAAAGTCATTTGCAACCACTTAATTCTTGAAACAACTCCTGTTGAGCACGGTGCTGAGCATTGTCCAGACTTTTCTCAGGATTCATGCTTATCTGAGCACAAAAAGCCTACTCAGTTTTTTTTTAAACCTCAATTTTTGATCACGGACTATTGAGTCGACTCCGCTGAGCACGAAATATCATCTTCAGTATACTCACTTTTATGCCCTCGGCCCTGTTAATCGGACAATGTTTTAAAATGTTTTTGACGAGTAAATTATTTCGGATCGCCATTTCTGATCTTTGAGATCTTACTGATCACAAACAATAAGGAAGTAAGACCACGAAACGCAATAGTTGTGAAATGAAAGCTTGCGCTTGAGTTTTGCCTCATATTTGAATCTAATTCAAAATACACTGCACGGATAAAAGTAGTCCATGACAAGACATAAGATGACTTATTTTTTATGCCGTTCAAGAATCATAAGATGCGGCTAGTGAATGTCGAATGCGGTTAGCAATGTGTCTTTTAGAATGCTCATTGGTGAGCTTATTGCATTGAGACAGGTAACACTCCAGCAAAATTTATCCGTATTGTGAATGATTATCAAAACTTTTAAAGCGTTAAAATTGTACAGAAGATGTGCTTTCAAACGAAACATTGCAAGAAAACTGGTTGGTTGGTTGTTTAATTTGGATGGCGCCTGCACCCTCCGTATTATGTTGGTCTAGGCGCGCCATAAGAAAACTGGAATTGGCCCATTGTGCGATTCACCATCCTGCAACTTGTAATATGAAAACTTGATCTGTATTAGTCACTTGATGGATCTTTTGACAGGAGGCTTTCGACGAAGATTATGATACAATCACGTATTCCTTTGTGTCCGAGGAGGGACGATTTGAAATTGGGCCTGAAAAAGCGGAGATACTTGTACTGAGTCTTCTGGACAGAGAAATCACGGAGTCGTACGCGCTCCCTATCACAGCCACGGATAATGGTGAACCAAGGCGTAGCACTGAGGTCACATTGCTCGTAAGCGTCGCTGATGTTAATGACAACCCACCATTGATAAGCGACATGGAGAAGACTATCACAATTCTACAAAGAGCTGTTCGTCTTCAAGTCCCAGTTTACCAGGTAAATACTGTGAACTGTGAAACTGGTCATTTTTACTCCAGCCTCTAATCAACCGAAAGTCAATTACTTATGAAGACTTACAATGGTAAAAAAAACACTATACATTTCGATGTTAGAAATACTTTCAATGTATCAAACGGCTAAATTTAGAATGACAAAAAGCCATTACCAAATCTTGAGTTGCGAGCAGCTTTTTATACGCCCGCCATTGAACGGGACGTATCGTGCTTCATCTGTCCGTCCGCTAGGATACGAGCATCTTTTTATACGCCAGCATTATTGTGGGACGAAAACTGGGTAGTAAATTAACCCAGAAAACACATCCGCTGGCTGCTAGCATACCAACCCACACACGGCCCGCGGGAATCGAAAACTAGATTCCAGAGGTTAAGGGGTTATGTGGACCACAAGCCCACACTCTCCAAAACGCACACTGTAGACCTCTCCGCCGCCCCTTTAATAAACTCTACTAATAAGATTGTAATCCGACTTAATAAAAAATATTGACTATCGCAAGACGATGATTAAGCTTGGTGTATGCCCTCCTACAGGTGGCGCCATCTGACACTGTCCTTCCGATCAACCATTTTTAGATTAATCTTAGCAGGATTTTCCCATCATGACGAGATGTCTCAATCTAGTCTAGTGTGATTGATTTTGGTTGATGTCCGCAAAACGCCAGCATAAAGCCAATTAGTTTAGTACACACATTTAATTTGATGATGTGACGCGTTGCACAGGATTGACCTTGGCCTTTTTCTGCCACAATGTGGGGCATTTTGTTTTAGTTCTTTGAAAATTGCCCATTATACTGTATTAAGTATATCAAGTGCTTAGCAGGAATATTTCATATACCAAGATGTTTGGACAGGATTGAGCTCGGTGAATGTTATTCAAAACACGGCAACACCTGATAATTAAGGTTATAGACGATTTCTCTGTTCCGTTCTGTTGAAATACCCAACTTTCCTGTAAGTAAAATGCTCTTGAGAAGGATGTTATAAACACCAATCAATCTATCTCCCTCCATTTCGCTGACTCGCCATCTTATACGCAAAACTACTAGCTCTTGATTGTACAAACTCACATAACTATAGGCATTCCGTTCTATTCCGAGTTTACAACCCTTGGTGTACCGAACCTCTATCCCCAAGAATGTACAACTGCGCCCCTGGTAACTTAAGTTGTCTCTGTTCGCGTTAGGATACTCTA
>JAVFBX010191046.1:0-13409 GCA_034783855.1 Mopalia kennerleyi
GGTGTTCTCAGAGCTAAAGGGGAACAGGAAGCTGATCTGTTTCTACATTTTGTATTTGTCTCCGTCGTCATATAAGTAAAATACCCTTGAGTACAACGTTAAACACCAATCAAACAAACAAACAATTCCCACCCATTGGGCAGGGCCTGTTATATGAGTGAAATAAACCTTAAGTAAGGTGTAAAACACCAAATAAAGCATACAAGTAGATTTTAGGCCAATGTACATGCAAATAGATTGCTCTGGCCAGTGTTAGAGATTTGCCAATTTATCATCTTATACTTTCTTCAGATCCACTGCTGGATCATGGCACATTCTAAATGTTCTTTTCTGATGAGAACCCATGTTTACTCAGTTTGTGAGATTGTCCTGGGTAGAATTATTGTATTTGTAAAATATTAATTTTTGTCACATTCCGTTCGAACTAGCAGAGGTTTGAGAGGGAGCTTCCTGTTACCCTGTTGCTTTCACAGCTAAGGGGCAACATAAAGCCTATCTGTTTATGATGTCTTGTACTGTGTCCTGTCATTGTCATGTGTTGCCTTTACATGTTACCAGTGGTGATGATGGTGGTTTCCTTCACCCATTGGGCTGGCCTGTTGACATATGAGTGAAATAACCTTAAGTACAATGTTAAACCCCAAACAAACAGTCAAACATATCCAATAACAAATATTTTTACCTTTTTACCTTGTATTTTTCAGAATGTTTGAACGAGGATCCTCAGTAAGTATACCATACCATGGGTGTGTGCCTGTTTCTGAGACACATATCACGCTAATCATATGTTGTATTGATGAAATTTATGAATGGCAGAAAATGACTTTCATGTTTTCTTGTCCTTTTCTTCTTCACATTTTTGAATGCAGGATGTTTCTTTGATCGTGTTTCGTGGATTATGAGCTCTGAATGACTTTGGGTATGCCAGTCCTATAAAGATGTGTTTGAGCTCATACTCGGCCTGGAAATCACTATCACATAAATAAATCCAGGGATGAGCAAATTTTCCAGAGCCCTTTTATCCAGATTCTGAAAGTAATAATGATGGTCTTCATTAGTTTCTGTCGATGTCATTAAGAAGTTGCTTTGATACAGCTTTTAGGGGACTGGTGCCTCTTTCACAAAACGTTGCATTAAAAATATCCTACGATATTTTTAACACTATACAGTGTAGTTTTGCATGTCTAAATGTTATCGTATGATATATTTTTGTCCTGCAACATTTTGTGAAGATGGTCCCTGAACACATGGGCTTATCTGACTTCTTGAACCGAGAACATATTAAGGAAGAGTTGAGAGAACAGCTTTGTTAGAAGTCCAAAAGTCCTCTCCACACAATAGCCCATTTGGTTAAGGGCAGTTTTGAGTAGCAATGCTGTCTTTACTTAGCACTAGCGGAAAATTAACTTTCTAACATCTTGGTTGTGTGAGTGTCAATTATAGTTGGAATACAACGCCGTCATATAAGTGAAATACCCTTAAGCACGGCGTAAAACACCAATCAATCGCTCAAATCAATCTCCACACAATAAATACATTTAACATGGTCCCTCAGACGTTAGGGATTTTTATTCCTTGAATAAGCCAGATCTATTTGAGTAAAACAAACTTGTGGGTAGAAATAAAGCAGTTTTAATCTATGCCTATGTTCACTCTACCTTCCCTTCTCTCTTCTGTGCCAGGCTGGAAAACTTGACATGGTTGATGTAAGTCATAAGTATACAATATATACACAGTATCATTTAGCTTGTTTTGGTTGTAGCACTATATATCCATAGAGAAATGCATGACGAATCCTTTCCCCTTTTTTAGTACGTTTTACCTGGAAAAGTGCCAGTTTTGAATGTACATGTATTTAGTTTTGATAACCGTTAATTCTAAATAAACATGGCTGTCAGAAGTCACTAATTGATTGCTAAACTCACATGAATGTCCAGAGATATGTAGCATGGCAATGTTTGTATTGTTAACCAATTTAAGCTTATGTACGCTACCCCTCATACTTATCCCAAGGCCTGTGCTGTTAGGGAGAATGGACCGAATGGCGTCTTCCCATAGATAAGCAAACTTATTTTAGGAGGACCGATTTCTAGGTTTACGAAATTGTTTGCAGTATTAGTCTTAATTTGCATTTTGCGACTGATTTAGACAAATTTTGATCATCAGTGAAGTTTGCGGCAACATGCAAATGTTAGGCCATCTCACAAACTTTACTGTTGACCATGGTATATGACCAAGTCACACATTGTGGCTCCGACAATCATGGCGGTGGATTTAACAAGGTTTCCTTCCGGTTTTCCACCATAAGAAGGCAAGGTACAGTGTGAAGTGAAAGTGATCTAGAACTGTGCGAATGATGCCTGCATTGGCATAGAAAGAAGTCAATCTTCTAAATTGCATCAAATTTACGGGTCAAGAAAGCCTAATTAACAAAAATGGTTATTGAAATAATTTATTTGGTTGAAGAAGTTAAATTTAATTTTCAGTGATCTGGTAAATTGGGTAAACAACTGCAATCTTGAACACTGTTTTCTATTGAATATTCAATGTTTGAATGCTTCTGCATGCTGGGCTGGCCTGTGGTTCTGTTGTATTTATAGTACATAGCTGTCATTTCACGGCACACTTTTGTAACACTATGATACATTACCTGTTCTATTGAGACGAGGAATTAAAAATAAGAGGTGTCGTTAGCAAACTTATAAATGTTTATTTAAAAACGTTATGCTAGTTTGGTAGAAATGTTGAATGTTTTGTTTTGTATCTTGAGAATGGTTACTAGATACACTTTATTTTTTTGTGTTCACAGGGTCGTGCTACTCAACAGCCAGGCTTACCGGTAAGCTCACCATATACATGTATAGTCGGTTAAACCCTGTAGATAATGGCAGTATGTTTCTCCCTTACAACCTTTATTTAGTGGAGAAGGAGCATAAACTTTCCAACAGAACATAACGCTTAACATGTACGGTTATTTTACTTCACCCTCATAAAGTGAAGTACACTGAAGCTCCTTGTTAAACACCAATCATCATAGTACAATATTTTCATTCAATAAATACTCAATTATCCCTAATAATATATATTCGTTGAATTGTGTAGAATCTGTGTATGTTAATAATGTATCTATCTGACTTGCTATTCAGTCTCATGATTTATCAAATAAACTGAAGCAGTTTGAAGACCAGATCCGCCAGTTAAAGACTGCCAAGGAGGAGGTGGAGAACAAATACAGGTATTCTGTCCTAACCTCACCTGTGTGATCTTATGTTAGCTGCTCTCTTATATTGTCAGCCCTCTCACTTTAAGGGTAGTATGGTTTGAGCTTCATCTTGTGTATACTTAGCACTGGAGGAATATTAATTTCCAGTAGAGCAAGCACTTACATTGTGGCTAATTACTGTGAAATACACTTCAGTACGGCATTAAATACCAGTCAATCTACTGCTGTCGAACACGTGAATGGTGAATGGCTACTCTTTAATTTGTGAGATGATTAATTGGGACTCAAGTTACGACTTCAGACTTGGTTTTGAGTTGATATAAAGTTATACAGCAGCTGGTTAGAGCTGTGTCTGTGTCAGGCATTAGGTCTACTGTCTGGTACTGATACTCTACTCTGATCACATATACTTACAAGGACTCTCACATCAAACAAGTCAATTTGGCGTTAGTCAATAAGTCTACTTATAGAACAATGTGAAAAAAAGTTATCAGTGAACATTCCCATGGCAGTGTGATTATCTGTGTTTCAGCATTACTATTCGTCAGTTAGACCATGTGACAGAGGATGAGAGCGCTCAGAGACAGCATGTTATAGATCTGGAGAGAAGTATAGCCATGTCCAAACACGATCTTAAAGAGGTATTATACAAATGATTTATTTAAATCTTAGTAGATAACAAGGGGCAGTCTGGGCAAGCTTCCTGTTGCCCTGGTGCTCTCAGCTCTTATTTGACCAGAACATAGCTACATGTATATTCTGTAATGCCTCATCAGAGGGCGTGACCTACTAATCCTACTTCGATGTACTGTCCACGGGTTAGAGTCTGCTTGTCAACCATGAAGTATATAAGGGAGTCACACAGTGTGGCACGGCCATTGCGAGAGTGGTTTTTACAAGGTTTTTTCTCGAGTTTTCTACCGTATTTAAGCAAGGAATAGAGTGAAGTTGACAATAAGTTGTCCTACTTGTGAAATAGCCTTGTGTATGACATTAAACTCCCATGAAACAAACAATAACATCACATGACTTTCCAGTACCCTCTCTATCGTACCCAGGAGATTTCTAATACTTATCATTGCAAAATTTATTGACAGAGGAAATAAAAGGTGCAAAAATAGAAATAACTTATATCGCTCTATTTATAATCACACTTTGAACAATTTAAACAATTTCAAATTTTAGTGGGGGGTTGAGTGGGAGCTTCCTGTTGCAATTGTGCTCTCAGAGCTAAGAGCCCCCAACTGTGGCTTAGTGGTTAGCGAGCGCGCTAACTGAAACCAACTTCGATATATCGTTCACAGGACCGAGTCCGTCTGTCGACCCTCAGGTATATGAGTGAGGCACACGATGTGGCTCCGGCAATCAGGGGGGTGGTTTTTACGAGGTTTCTTCTCGGTTTTCCACCGTAATTCCACCTAACAATGTTCGGTGGAACATTGTTGGGTGGACAATCCGTCGTCATATAAGTGAAATACCCTTGAGTACGACGTTAAACCCCAATCAAACAAACAATGTCAGAGCTAAGAGACACCAGAAAACCGCTCTGTTTGTGATGTCTTTGTATTGTCTTGAAGTTGTCCTGTCTCGTCCTTGTTTATCTCTAGTAGTTGAGAGCAAATTTCATATATTGACACAAAGCTTTGAAAATTTTTAAATAATATACTATATGAAATTTTTCTGTCTGACATGTTTTGCCTTACACACCAAAGAAGTATCATGGAATATGAAAATGATTTTTGTCTTACTAAGAAATAAAATAATTCTGTTTTTTAGCTCCAGAAAAAGCTTGGCTTAGAAATTGAAAGTAAGCACCAGTTCCAGAGTCAATTTGAAGATGTCACGCGGAAACTAGACAGGGAAAGAACTCAAAAAACTGATATGTCACATGATCTGAGAGATATATTATCTTCTAAGGAAAGGGAGGTAAGTCACATGAAACTTATCAATTAAACAGAATGGGCAGTGTGTTCCCAGCACAGACACGTTGTCATATTATTAGAGGAACATTCATTTTGTAAGCTAGCCATACACTGTTGACATGTGAAATTGGGACAGTTCGACAGAGTGGTATCTGTCGTTTTGCCAGGTCATCAACTTTTAGTACACTGTCGTATAAGGGCCTCCGTGGTTGATTGGTCTAGAGTGTACGCTCTAGTGAGTGTAACCTTCTGGTCCACATATCCCCCTCATCTCTGGGGTGGCGGGTTTGATGTGCAAAGACTGTTTGTGGGTTGGTATACCAGCGGAAGGGCAAGGCTCTTCTGGGTTCATTTACTACCCAGTTTTCCTCCCGCTATGATACTGGCCAATCATCTTTAATTGGGATTTAATCTTGTTGATCGGATGAATAAATAAATAAATAAATACGATTTTTTATCATGTCATCAAACTTTAGTACACAGTCATATATGATGTGTTATCGCACATCAAATTCTTGTACAGAGATACATATTATGTGTTACCATGTTATCAATTTTTAGACAGAAAGCTTAATATACACATTCATATCTTCTGTTTTGCGTGGTCACCAAACTTTAGTACACATTCATATGTGCAATTTTGTCACATCATCAAACTTTAGAACTGTACCCACAGAGCTATGAATTAGTCCTGCATTCCATCTAGAGTGACAGTTAAAGCCTACCACTAAACCTGCACACAATGAACTCCATGCAATTCTGAGATAAAAAAAAACTAACCAGCGATAGGTTGTAAGACAAGAAATGATTATTGCAGAAGAAAACAAAATGCACTGTCAGTTGGATTTCTCCTGTTTTGGCACACATTATCTGTGTATTCTTCTGTTATCCTTTATCCTTGACATGTCGTCAGTGGATAGCTCTGCGCCCTCTGATGCGCCAGAGCTCTGGCAGGTTGTATTATGTGGCGCCCATCAGTCACCTGCTGCACAGTAAACAACCATAATTTACCTCTACTGCCAAACTTTTTAATTAAATTGTGAGGAAAAGCACCTTTTCTTGTGTTTGCAGATTGCTTGAACTGCCTATCATTTTAAAATTATCAAACCACAAATGGTATATTAACATCATTTCTTTTTCTTTTTTTGTTTAGTTGTCTGATGTACAGGAACGTTATAAGAAAGAGGTGGAGAACAGCACAAAAGTAAAGAAAAACTATCAGGAATTAATGACGGTAAGTTTTATATACCTGTACCTCACAGAGCAGTCTGACATGTTCCATTACATGAACTCAATCTTTACATTCATCTGAATCTGCACGTTATGGAGCGGCATTGGTGCTGCACCTTCAGTATCTGCACCTTCACCATTGTCATTTAAGTGACATAACCTTAAGTAGGATGGAAAATTTCCAGTAGAGCAGACCATTGTATAGAAGTGAAATTATCGTGAGGGAAACAGATTATCATGTGGAATGAATAAGTTTGAGTTTCTCTTAATTTAAAATAAGTTTTAACGTTACAGAGCACCTTTGTGCTTTCATACATTCTCTCTTCACTTACATGATTTTAGAATCTGGATATATTATTTTGGAGAAACTTAAAATAATATAATGAAGTTGAAGTAATATCCCTTTTGATTTTTTGTCTTGTGTAGAAATACAGAGAGAGTGAGCAGGGTAATGAGGATGTTCAGATGAGGCTTAAAGAAGTATCAGACGGTCGCCTCGTGTTGGAACGAGAAAACATCAGTCTCAATTCTGAAGTGAGCATAGCAAAGAGGCAACATAAAGACAACTCAGATCAGGTCAATGAATTACAAGGTAAGTCTTCAACATCAAGATATATATGGTCAGGTCCATGAATTCCAAAGTTGTTCCTAATTAAAAATAACTGACTTTATCAGCCAAGCGATAAGGAGGTTCACACACATTTGTATGGTTTATTGACACACAGAGTTTACAGGGCAGTGGCTTCGAGGTTAGTGAGTTAGTTTACCATTCATGGGATCGAGTCCACCTGTCGACGATCCGATATATGAGGGTCACACTATATGGCTCTGGCAATCTCAGAGGTGGTTTTAACAAGGTTTCCTCCTGGTTTCCACCATATTTAGGCTGGGAACAGTGTGAAGTGAACACTCCGTCATCATATAAGTGAAATAATATATACATTATATTAACAGCATGACTGCTACCCAACTATCAACCTGTGTTACACACATCCCTAAATTATCCATTACCATACTCTTAAGCAGTCATAGGTTTGTTTCCTTGTGGAGTCATTCACATTTTTTCTTCTCTTGATTTAAAAAAAAAATGCTTAATATATAAAGTTAAAAGTTAATAATTGTCCTCAGATTTGAACGCTTCTGTAAGTTCAGAACCTTATTTATTCTTTCTTACAATTCATTGATTATTTTTTAGATCGACTACGAGTATTACAAACTGATCTAAGAAAGATGCAAGACCGAGAAAAAAATTCTTTACAAGATAATCATAAACTACAAGATACCATTAACAGACATGAAAAGGTTTGAACTGAAACTGCTAAATATTTATAATTAAACTATGATTTATATATATATTACTTTGAGCATTGAAATATATTTTTTGATTTTGAAAAAAAGCTAACACGGATTTATTTTAATACTGTTGCAAGATTTTTAATGTGTCTTTTTTCCAACTGTTTTCCATTGTAAATTATCTGCTGAAGTAATGAAAGGGAACCAGCTCAGTGTCTGCCAATTGAAGGTAACTACCTAGAGGGTAGCATTGGAAGGATTATCCCCTGAACTGAAACTGATTACCAGGGGCCGTTGACTCAAAACGCTATTGCCTGGTGGGGGAGCGGGTTGGCCAGTCCTGCAGAATACTCCCTCATCTTCCTCAGTCGATCATAAGAGGCGAGAAAAGAGGAGCTTTCTGTTGCCCTGGTGTTCTCGTCACATAAGTGAAATACCCTTGAGTACGACGATAAACACCAATCAAACAAACAAACAAAGCGCTATTAAATTTAATCCGCTATTAGATGATATCGCACTATGTTGAAGGTCTATCTCTGACCAGTTATGAGCGATTTAATCTGGTGTTAGCGGCTAATCGTCTGTCAAGAAACGGGCCCCAGTTGTGTATCTTTAAATAATATAAGTACCTTGACCTTTCAGAACAAAGCCACGCTGCTGTTAGAACTTCAGGACTATAAGACCAAGTACTCTCAGGAGGTCCGAGCACATAAAGACACCATTGAGAAACGCTCAATTCTCATGTCAGCTGAAGGGAAAAATCAAGAGGCCATTAGAGGTAATCAATCCCTGATTCATTATCATTAACTCTTCATGAAAATGGGTTTATATTTTTTTCTTTTGGGAAGGTCTTAATGGATTGCTGTTTGGTTTCCAATACCAAGGCACAGTCACATGAACGATACATCCTTAACCGCATTCATGGAATCCAATTGAGAAGAAGATTGGTCTGCTATCGTTTAGGGCAACAAGATGCTAATCTGCTTAGATGATGTCTTGTCGTTGTTGTTATTGATGTCAACGGCTATAATATGTACAACCCTAATAGAACAATGAAATAAGTAAACGATTGTCAGTTTTGATTCTTGGATCTGGAAAAAATCAATCCAACTTAAAACAGTTTGGAAAGTTTGTTTAAACCTATTCAAAATATGTTTCACTGTTGTGTGTGTTGGGGATAGAGATTTACTTTATAGAAAACTTCAAATATTTTGTTGCGGCTTGGCTGAAGTAAAAAACTTTTACTAGATAGATACAGTAAAGCTGTAAGTAATACATCAGATTAACACTTAACATCTATTGAACTGTTCATTGCTGTGTTCTCTCTGTTAATAATGGTTGGTTTACTGATACATTGTTTGTCTTTAGATATCCAGTTAAAATTGCTGTGTTCTCTCTGTTAATTAATGGTTGGTTTACTGATACATTGTTTGTCTTTAGATATCCAGGTAAAATTGGACCAGGAGAAGAATATGAGGCAGAAAGCCGAATCTAGACTCCTCGACGTAGAGAAGACTAAAAGCGACCTCAGTGTGGATCTTTCACAGCTACAAAAACTCATCCATAGCAAGGAACAGGACACCCAAATACAAACTGATAAGGTATATACACTTTCACTAACCTATCACTATTATTTACAACTTGATTCACTTCTGATATGGCGGGTAGTTGGAGGGAGCTTCATGTTGCTCTGGTGCTCTCAGAGCTAAAGGGGAACAGAAAGCCGATCTGTTTGTGGTGTATGTATTGTATTGCGTCCTGTTATAGTCCTGTATTTGTCCTGTTTTGTCTTTGTTTGTTGCCAGGGGTGTCGAGGGTGGTTTCTTTCACCCATTGGGCTGGCACGTCGTCATATAAGTGAAGTACCCTTGAGTACGACGTTAAACCCCAATCAAACAAACTTCTGATATGACAATAGAGGTGTAGCAAAACGTCAAAGAATTGATTAGAGCTCTGGCCCTACCAGCAAAAATAGAATGTAGAGTCTGACATTGGTAACTTGATAGGCTCCTATCTACATGTACATTTAGGTGCTTTTATAGACACCTGACAGTTTCTGCATCACTCAGGGCTAAATCTCCAGCACAAAATGTTATTACTTCTTGGCAAAACTTTGTGATTATACTGTCTCCATTTCTATCCAAAACTGTTGGATGGTCGTTATTTTTTCATGAAAAATAAATATCCAATGTACTGTTCATCATAGTGTGAAACGGTCAAACCTGCTGGTTTCTACTGGGAGAGGAACTAATCCGTGTGTGTTTTATTCCAGGCGAAGAACTTATCTCTACAGGTGGAACAGGAGATACAGAGGAGGACTTTATTACAGAATGATTTTAAAACTGTCTCTCATCAGCTCACAGAATCCAGGGCGCTCTGTAAACAAACCAAAAAGGTCATTCAGATTTTTAACATCATCTCGATATTTCATGAAATTCTATTTATCTTAACCCTTTTGCTGCTGGACTGTATACTATGCATTTATGTTTTCCTTGCACCAGCAACTAAAGGGTTAAATTTCTACAATAATTTTAAATGAAAAAATATGTTCTTTAATTATGTGTCATAATGATATTCTATTTATCTTAAATTTCTACAATACGTTTAAATGAAAGTAAGTCTTGTTTACTGTGACCCCATCTGTAGATAATGTGTCATCATGGGTGATTGCTGTGTTTCTTGGTATAATAGTTGTATAATGAGGTGTGTGTTACTAGGGGTGACTATTGAGGCTGATATGACTATTGCGATAGTCCCAACTAATATTGCGATAGTACTGCGATATTAAGGGACTATTGGGATACTATTGCAATATTTTTGTAAAATTTTTAAACACATCTAAAGTAGACATAATGAAGAAAAATAACTCTTTCAAACAAGTTAGTATAAAACTTACATATTTCTACATGAGATTTCTTTATTTGTTTAACAAATCACAAATGCTTGTACTTCATGTATATACTAAGTTGTTTGGCACCCTTGTCTCTCTGCATAGAAAAATATGTATTAAATAAGCATATGTTGTAACAATATCAAGGCTTTAAAATAAACCAAGTTATAGGTTCGGGAAACTTATCCAACTATCTAAACTAGAACATCTTCCTAACAATGTCTCGAAATTATATTTACTAAAACAATTCATGTGCCTACAACTCATACGCTCAGGAAACTACTCAACTATTGAAACTATCGATATTTGCATCCACTATTGGCGATAGTTATCGATATACCATGTGACTATCGATATGTTACTACCGGATCACGGACTGTTGAGATATATCGATAGTTCGATGCATCGTTATACCCCTATTTGTTACTGTTTTCTTTGTCTGTTTTGTCAGGAGTTGGAGGATTTGAAAGAAGCTAAAGGAACAACACAGCAAACTCAGAAAAAGTTACGAGAGTAAGTCCACAGCAAATTTATTCTCAATCAAACTTTGAGGTTTATTTTATAATAAAATGATTAAATAAATAATTGTTGCTAAATCCAGATGCTGTGCAAAACATGGGTTTCCTGTCAGTTGTCCATTATATTATAAGTAAGGCACAGTGAGAAGTGGACATAGAAGTGAAATACCCTTGAGGACGATTAACAAACAATCAATAATATTACTACATTTTTGCCCTACAACTGATAAAAATGCTTCCACTTTGTGTAACTACAAATATTTCTGTACTATTTTCTGGTATTTCAGTGAGTTAATGTCGCAACACCTACAATTTAAGGAGATACAAGATCAGTTGGAGGCAGAACAATACTTTTCAGTAAGTTATGGATGATTTATTAAATTGGCACGTCTTAAAAAGATCAATGAGTAACGTAATGAACCATGAACCCTAATTTCTGGTTATAGAAATGCCTGTTTTATCATCACCTGAGCATTTATGAGTGCCTTCTCTATTGTAACACCACTAATGTTTACAAGTGCCATCTCTATTATAACACCACAAACTAGTATGAGCGCTGTCAATATTGTAACACCAAAAACGTTTATGAGTGCCTTCACTATTGTAACGCTACAAACATTTATGAGTGCCTTCTCTCCTTGTAACACTACAAACATTTATGAGTGCCTTCACTATTGTAACGCTACAAACATTTAACAGTGCCTACTCTCCTTGTTGCACCAGAAACATTTTGAGTGCCTTCTATATTGTAACACTACAAACATTTATGAGTGCCTTCTCTCCTTGTAACACTACACACATTTATAAGTGCCTTCTCTCCTTGTAACACTACAAACATTTAGGAGTGCCTTCTTTCCTTGTTACAACACCACAAACATTTATGAGTACCTTCTCTCCTTGTAACACTACAAACATTTATGAGTGCCTTCTCTCCTTGTAACACCACAAACATTTATGAGTGCCTTCTCTCTTTGTAACACTACAAACATTTAGGAGTGCCTTCTCTCCTTGTTACAACACTACAAACATTTATGAGTGCCCTCTCTCCTTGTAACACTACAAACATTTATGAGTGCCTTCTCTCCTGGTAACACTATGAGTGCTGTTGGACCATAGCTAATACATAAAATTAAAGGTGTATATCTTGGACAAACATACCTGCATAGTCCAAAGGTAAATAACTATTATTCGGAGATGATTGGCTCTATTGCATGTTTTGTTCACCCCCAGTTTCTCTTGTTTGTCTAGTCGCTGTATAAGACTCAGGTGAAAGAGCTGAAGGAGGAGTTAGAAGAGAAAGGCAAGCTGATAACTGACAGAGGCTCACTGTCAAAAACACTGGAGCAAGAAAAGTAAGGCTTTTGTTGATACACCTATTATTACAACAATTTCAACAGAATATTAAGCATTATTGTGTCAAGTAAATTAACCTCCCAGTGTTTGTTGTCAGAATTATGATTCACACAGGCTGAAATTGCTTTGTGAAATAATGGCTTTTTATCTGATTTGATTCACACCGTGTTTGTTGCAGGGATTCCGTGGTAGCCCAGTTACAACTTGCCCTGGCTCGAGCAGACTCTGAACGCTTAGCAAGGACGATAGCAGAAGATCAGCTGTCGGAGGTGGAAAAAGAAAAGACTATGTTGGAGTTAGAGATTAAAGATCTTATGTCCAGACATAAGAACGATCTGGCCAAGAAAGATGCCACCATCAATGATGTAAGATATTGTGGTCTATTTATTTCTACAAAGAGCACGGCTATAAAAATATATGTATAATTATGCTCCTTATGCAGATATATCAAAAAATATATTTACTGATTACGGCCAAACTTCCATCTGTATCAGACAGCTTGAGACTCATTCTCCTTTAATACCATGCCCTCTGGATAACGGCAGTTTGTTGGAACAATAGCAATGCTGTCTTTACTTAGCACTGGAGGAAAATTAACTTTCCAGCATTATTGAAATGCTTCACATCTTGGTTGTGCTATTGTCAATTATTGTTGCAATACACTGCCGTCATACAAGCGCAATCACCTTAAGAATGTCATAAGACACCAAACAATCAATCAATCCTTTATTACCAGACATACCAGTGAAATGCACACTTTCAAATACCAGTTTGCAGGTTTATTTATTCTAAAACCATGCCAAATACCTTGTTTGCTACATGATTATCACATATTTTGTAGCCCTGTGGTTGGCTGGTCCTGCAGAATACTCTTCCGGCTTCCTCAGTCTATTGTAAGAGGCGAGAGGAGCTTTCTGTTACCCTGGTGTTCTCAGAGCTAAAGGGGAACAGGAAGCTGATCTGTTTGTACATTTTGTATT
>JAVFBX010191057.1:0-13408 GCA_034783855.1 Mopalia kennerleyi
GTGAGTGAGTGAGTGAGTGAGTGAGTGAGTGAGTGAGTGAGTGAGTGAGTGAGTGAGTGAGTAAGTGAGTGAGTGAGTGAGTGAGTGAGTGAGTGATTGATTGATTGAAATATAGATTATTGTATGTCTTTTTCAGGATATAAAGTGGGATAAAGTGAAGGGAGCTCTTACATGCTATAAATGCAGAGCATGTGAACCAGGGACACATAACGAGAATTGGGATTATGAGAAATGTATAGGATGTCTGTCTTGTGACAAACTCTCTCGTCAAGTCATTACGTCATGCAAGAGTGAGAAAAATACCCAATGCGGCAAGTGTCTACAAGGGTACGTGTTGTTGTTTACCTTTTTTTCTGTTCTTGTTGGCTTTAACCTTTAAGAGGACCTGGACTCAGTTTGCCCTATCCTTGTCCTTAGATTAGAATTTGCCTGTAGATCCATTGAAAAACATAACTCTCGAAGCTATCTTGTTTCACTGCCCCATATATTTATTGGGAGCTCGATAGGTGTCGTATATCCATGCAAACGTTCAGAGCTATATGTAAAACGAGAAAGGTCTAAACCATTTTCTACACTCAACATTTGGTCCAACAGTCCCGGATTTACCTTCATGCACCATGTGTTTACGGCAATCCCATATGTTTTCAGTATAGACCTATGCGTTACATATGTTTGGGAAAGTCGGAATCCGCTGGGAAAGAACTACAACTGTCCCTAATCACCCTGTCAGACCTGTAGATCTTCTATTAGCCATTGGAAACATCTTTGTTATTGTACTTATCTGATTTCTTTTTAGATTCCATGATGTATTTTACGCTCAGAAGGGATATCGTGACAACACCAAGCACTGTCAGGCATGTTATATGGATATGGAGGCTCCTGAGTGTGCCCAGCTCCTCACTACACACACTACTTCCGCCATTAAAAAACAAACCATTTTATCAACTACCTTAATACCAATCAACAACGACAATAACCAAGGAAAAGAGGGAGTTAACGAAAATGTCTACCCACCGCAAAACCTACATAATGGTATGATTTAGTTTGAGATTGTTAGTTTAATAAAAAACCTAAACTAAACAAACCTTCTGAGGTAAACTTTTTACGTTTAGTTGATGTTTTAACATTCCACTTCAATACTTAATTTGCAACAGTAGCTATTTCATTTTTTCTTAAGTCTGTAAGAGGGTTTATTCGAATAGATATATGATATCAATTGAGACACCTGGGTATCTATTTTATATATTGCTAATTGAAAATTATGTTAAGTTCTACAGGAGATGACTGTTACTGGGTTAAGTAAAAAGAGAAAATATTCCACGAAATCATCGTGTCAACAAGTTCTCAACTTCTATATATACTTGTTCAATGTCCATGCATTATACCATAGATTTTGTTTGGAAACGAACTATATTCATTTGGGTTTTTTCTTAGGGGAGACTGGTGTTTCAACATCTTATTTGTGGATCTACTTAGCTGGTGCTGCTGTGGTACTGGCTGCTGTGGCGGGAGGAATTTGGTACAAGTGGCAAAATTTGTGTCCGGACCGATCACGTCAACCTGCCATTGGTAAGGTTTGATATAATTAATTTTACTGAAACAAGACCATTGCCTCATGTGTATTCTTAGATATCTACGCAAGTAACTTGAGATTATCATTCTAACAGTCCTAGTATAAACCAGACAATACAACAAGTTGTATTCACAACATTCGACGGCAGTTTGGAGCACAGGAATTAGCATAATACATTCATTAACATTCGATCGATTTTCACTGATTTTTATCTTTTGTTCAGTACTTTTTGTAAAGAATTGTGGGCGTTTGCAAGGTTCACATTGTTATTAGGCCTACTTGTAAGATAAGAATTCTTTGTTAGACTTGTTGTTTTATGTCATGTTAATCTTTTTCTTCAAATAAATCATTGTACAGGTTCTGGTGGATACAAAACCTGGACTGTTGATGAACAGAAAAACCTCAGGTATGCCACAAATTCGTTATCATCGTGTGTCCAACTCTGTGCTGATTGTTCACTATATTTGTTTTTAGTGATAAGAATATCGCTACGTAAAAACATTGTTCCTATTTATCTAAAAAGCAATGGATGTTATCATAAATTAAGATTTCGATTAAAACGTGTCTATGTTTGCTTTCATAAAGCCATTTCTTATATCGTTATTAGTATAATTATCGGTACATATATTTAGTTGGTTAATTGTTTTTATCTCTGAATGAAATGCGTGTTATTTAAACAAATTTAGCCATGCTGTGATATATATTGGCCTTATAATAAGAATCCATTGTTAGTTTTGGAATTAATGCTTGGGTAACACATGATGACTTTATTGATTTTTTTCACTCATTGTTTATATAGTTATGTGGCCAGCTCAGATAATTCACTTGACAAACAATTGGATGGTGCACCCAAGCGTGACAGTCGAATTTCGGAATCTTTTCGAAAAAAGAAAACCAAGACATTGTGTGAAGATGTAGAGGCAGATTCTCCATCTACTAAACCTCTTCTAGAACAAAGGGGAGGAGAAATAGGTAAACATATAGAGCGGAATATGCCCCATCAGCTGACTGAACCAAAAACATAGATCAAATGGCACAAAATGACGACTTAAAGATGCATCCTTATCGATTTGTCTCCAAAATTGCACTAATAATGGTATATATATGTTATATACTTGCTTAAAGTTTACTGAATGCCCAACAATATCAAGCTCCATACAGTTGCGAGAAATACAGAAACAAACAAAATAGCGGTATTTTCAGGTTCTGGATTTACTGAGATTGTAAAATCTTAAACAGATGTAATATATCGCATAATTAATTACAGACACCTTTTACTGGACTGACATATACAAATGTCAATGTTTTACAATTTTGCATTTTTGTGTTGCAGTGTCCCAAGCCGATTTTACGATAATCCAAAAGAACATTGGTAAGGATTGGAAGCATTTAGCTCGGGCACTTAACATTACAGATCCTCAAATGGAATATCTCGAGAGCGATTATAAGGAGACTAGTGAGAGAATATATCAGATGTTATATAAATTTAAAAAAGAAGCAGGAGCTTTAGCAACTGTGAACAAATTGTGTGAAGCTCTGAAGAGCATAGACAGGCGGGACATTGTGGGTTTGTTGACACAGGATTCGTCTTCCTTGTGACCCACTGACATTGCTTAGTGAATTAACAATGTATTCTTGTGGCGTCAAACGTTATTGTGCATTCGCTGTGAAAACAGATATCAGATCCCAAGGGTGTCAGCAGAATATGTGTTGATAAGAGAAAATAATATGAAGATCTGACTTCCTACATGGAACTTATATACATGTATCTCAGAACAACTGATCTCAGGTGCTATTACGTACAACATGGCTGTGATCAACGATATACCAGGGGAGGGAATCTTAGAGGCATAACACGCACAAACTTCTATTAAATCGTGAAAAAGTAACTGATAGGAGTGGAAATAAACTAGTATACTATGTTTACTGCTTTTTTCCTATTGAAATAGTAAAGTTTCGTTTGTGTGACAGCTGTCGACATACTATGCATTATCTACCATATAAGATATCTCTATTCCCCTTGGATTGGTTCCCGCCTCAACCAGTATTTAAATGAATTTGTTGAATTTGTTACGTTGTGTAATAAAATGTTTAAAACAACAGAGCTTTTATTGTTATTGTTGATGTAGATATATATCTATATATATATCCTTCGCTTTTCACTGGTCCAAGCTATCTACAAATATAGCAAAACGTATTATAAAATATTATTGAGACCCAAATGCCTGAAGCATACTATACTCCTAATTTACAATATGACAGTATAGCCTGTTTTATGATTACTTAATGACTTGGATCCGTCACGTGGACCTCCTGTTGGTTGGTTGGGTTTGATTGGTTGGATAATATACAATATTGACTTTCACCAACATTATATTCCCGAGGCAAGGCGAAAAGAAGATCGTCGCATTAAGCCTCCCTTCCTTTCTTGCCTTGCTTCAATAACGATTAAACTTGAATTAACTAGAACAGCTACTTTCAGATGACCTGTCTTTACCGCACCCAATCAGATTAGGTCTCTTTTAGAAAAAGAAAGAGGCGATCTAAACACACTACTGACAAGTAGGCTATACATGTAATATACCATCTTCCCGAGGCAAAGCGAAAAAGGAGAGCGTCGCATTAATAAGCCTCTCTTTCTTCACAACCTTGCCGTAAAAAATTAAAAACCTGAGTTAAATAGAGTATACAACAACTACTTTCAGATGACCTCTCTTCATCACACCCAATCAGATTGGAAAGAAAGAGGCGATTTAAACACAGACTAACAAGTAGTCTATACATGTAATATACACGCACGATAATGCTGCTTTCGGGACAGTCGCAATCCCCACTCGTGGGGTAACTATTGGTCGTAATTACGACCACAAACTTGATTCACTCGATAAGCATCGAGTTGACGAGTGGTATTTTCCACTCGTAGTAGCACTCGAACGGAATTTACAGGTTGTGAAATCGTGTTTACGACTCGTAGCAGTACTCTCGAACGCCTTTCGTTGTATAAAGTACGATTAATAAATACAGCACGAATGGTAACATCGAGGAGTCCAGAACGCAGCATTAGTCCCATTACCGAGTCCTGACATCATTGCAGACGCGTTAATTGACTGTAGCGCCACGCTTGTTTGTGTAGGTTTTGATGTGTAAGCTGATTGGCTGCTTGTTTCTGTAATAGTCCAATTAAATTTCTGCCACGTTTTTGCCTCAAATTGCAGCAAGGGATAGTAATGTGGAAGTCTCGTATTACAAATTTTGACCCTTGCAATGGTAAGATGGTAACATACACGCACGATCTTAGCCCCACTAACGAATCCAGTCACCATCATAGACACATTGATTGACAGTGACGCGACGCATGTTTGTTGTAAACTTTGATGTGTAACGATTTTCTGATTGGCTGCTTCTTCTGTAATAGTCCCAAGTAAATTGTTTCCCACGTGTTTGCCTCGAGTTGCAGAAAGGGTGGTAATGTGTAATTTCCGTCTTACAAACAAGTGGTGTGATAATTACTGCGCATTCGACTGGAAGTTTTTGTAAAGCATTGTGAAGCCGTTGTCGATATTTGTAGGATTTGTCTTTACAGAACACCTGGTCGAGTTAACACGGGATTGTACTTATCGTGCTTAACGAAACTTCACGAGTGTACCAGAACACAATTCTAGACATTTTAACAAATATTGTGGGAGACTGGGCCACATGGCTGTTTATGAACAAGACAGTCACCCGCAAAAGTTATCTGGGCCTTATCTTCTCTTCGGTCCATATGCCTTTCGTTTCTGTCCATGTGACTTGTCAGCAGTCCTCTTATTTGCTTGATTTCGGGGTTAAAGCCATACTTAAGGTTATTTACCTCACATGACTGTATGCCAGCCTGTATGGTGAAAGGAATCACCCTCTAAGCCACAAACAACAAAGATAAGAACGGGCAAATACAGTAGGCCTACTTGTGAGCACAAGGCGAAATACATGACGCCTGGGAGGAGATGAACCACTAATGTTTATATTATACCGAAGAGTGACAACTAGTGATGGAGACAACACGTCGTCTGGGAGGAGATGAACCACCAAAGGTTATATTATACCGAAAAGTGACAACTAGTGATGGAGACAACACGTCGTCTGGGAGGAGATGAACCACCAATGGTTATATTATACTGAAGAGTGACAACTAGTGATGGAGACAACACATCGTCTGGGAGGAGATGAACCACCAATTGTTATATTATATCGAAGAGGGACAACTAGTGATGGAGACAACACATCGTCTGGGAGAAGATGAACCACCAATGGTTATATTATATTAGTCAGAGACATTATGGGGTCGCATGTAATATCTGATTCTTTCACCAGAAAGTCGACAAAAACAGAGAACGAAGGGAATAAAGGCTTATTTGTTCTCCAATCATTAACTACATGTATTCTCCCCATTATAGCTCGGTAATTTCGGTGTAAAACAGTGTGCGCATGCAAGAATGTCCGTCATAACACAGGTGACTCTGAAAGATTTGTTTGAAATTGTGGTTTTAGGGTCGATTCCCTGGTATTGATTTCGTGACCCGTCAATCACAACGTTTATTTTCATATATATATATACTTTACAAAAATTCTTTTTTTAAGTCTAGACAAGTTATAAGTCATAACTCATGAGACTCTGAAAGAGGAGAAAACGTGAGACTCTGACCCACGGGTATCTAAGAAAAACAACGATTGATACGTCACGGATCTTGAAGCGGCAAATGTGCTGAAGTAATTAGGTCATTTCTTAGATTGTTTACACTTAAAGCGTTGTGACAGAATTCTCACCTATTGAAATTTGCATTTTCCCTCCAATAAATGTTGTTTACCTAGCTATATTACATGAAGTTTCCTAACTGCTAGAAATAGCAGATCGCAACATGGTTCGGCACTTTATCTTCCAATATATAAAAATTGCATGGCTTTACCCGGACTTAAACCATCACGTTTTCTTCTTTAACACTTTTGGATTAGATCCACACATAAAATGACATTTTCATGTCAAAATCAATCATTTCTCAGCAGTACCACACTCGCTTAAAAATGTCATCCGCGGTAATTTGGTCATGCACATTCAACGTTATTTAGTATTCAGAGGCAGACCTCATTTCTCGAGTTTTGGTACAGCTGCACCTCGTA
Source organism: Mopalia kennerleyi (assembly GCA_034783855.1). Taxonomy (NCBI): domain Eukaryota; kingdom Metazoa; phylum Mollusca; class Polyplacophora; order Chitonida; family Mopaliidae; genus Mopalia; species Mopalia kennerleyi. The sequence goes on from JAVFBX010191057.1 coordinate 6,728, forward strand.
TCTCTATTTAAACTATAATAAGATATGTATTCGCATCTAGGTGTTTACCGTGCAAGCCCATCACTTTTTAAATGTACATGGCACAACAAGACATAGCCTAGCCCTTAATGATATGACACATCTATATCGAGGTCTTATTTATAAGGCTAAACAAGACAGTAGGCCTACTAAGGTAAGCGGTTGATGTGATTTTATTGAATTATGCTCGTTAAATCAGCTGCAAATTGTTCCATACTCTCAGAATGTGGGAAGCTCATGCAAAATATAAAAAAATAACATGGCGTAATTGTCAGCTGTGTTCTGAACATGAGGGGGACAGAGATGAGATAGGCCTAGGCCTATCTCAGTTACATGTAGTTGTGACGTTGTTGTTGTAATCCAAACTATACTGGATCTATAAAACTAATTACGGAACTATAACTTCCCAAACATGTGGACTTAGTCTCAAGACACATCATCCAACTTGTGATGATATATTATAAAAAGTCCATTATAATCACCTGCACTGCAGTTACTAAACAATAACGCATTCCTTGCTAAACCAACACACGTGGATTTGTTTACCACAAAGTTAGCTCCCTTCAAACTATTCAAACTTATCACAGTTATCTCCCCTATTGCAACACAACTCTATGAGAGAAGGGGCTGTACATATTCGATGAAGCGAAACGTTCCGACCCATGCGTCAACACGAAAAATAAACTGAACACGAACTTTGGCATGTGACAGACTGCATTGTTGTGATTTTCAAAGGCCAACTGATGAAAACCGCTCAAGAAGCAAAGTATTTTACAAACACAATCGAAACGCTGTACTGCAATGCAGGGACTGGCACATTGTAAATGTACATAAAACACAGTGGTCTAGGCCTAGGCCTACGTAGTTAACGACCATACACATGTTTAAATAGATTTTACATTATTTCACAAATTAGAACCGGTAGTATTAGGCGAAAACGAGGCAATATGTCAAACCCAGTCAAAGCAATATGTAGGCCATGTCAACATGCAGTCAAGTACCTAGTCATAGCCTGGGCTTCTCCGATAAATTATACTTCAAATAACAGGATAGTATTGAATTGCGCAATTTTAGATCTTACTAAGTAGGTTGCTTTTGTTTATGGTTATGCTGCTTTTAAACAGGACCTGATAACTTCTCAAACTACATTTTCTAATCGAACAGGTGTGAATAATTATGGCAGGTAAGTCCATTCTCTTTCTTACTGACAGGTAGGCCTATATAGGCGCTAAACACAGAACGAAATAAAACTGTTACATAAACTGCGGATGGTCAGCAAGGTCAGATTGACAGGTGATTGACAGTCCATTCTGACAGTTTCACCGGATAAGTGAATAAGGCCTTAGCCTTCGTAATAAGTCCTAAATGTTGTTGAGTACATGTAGGTCACTGTAGGTGTATGATTGGTTTCTCATGCACTTTACTTGTTATCTGCAGGCAGTCGGCCAACGTATATACGTATTATCTTTAACGTCACGTGATGTTTTACCTAGAATAAATGGTAATAAAGCCAATAGTGCACCTTAATGCTGTTCACAGTAGCATAAAACATATACATGAACATGTAGGCCTTTTAAATAAGGCTAGTCGGCTTATAGCACTAGCTGGCACATAAGCCTTGGTAACAACATGATAATTTATAACTATAAAATTTATAAATTTGACTCAATGTTTCAGTTTATTGAGCCCCATGGGGGAGCGGGTTGGCCAGTCCTGCAGAATACTCCCTCGGCTTCCTCGGTCGATCATAAGAGGCGAAAAAAGAGGATCTTTCTGTTGCCCTGGTGTTCACAGAGCTAAAGGGAACAGGAAGCTGATCTGTTTGTACGTTTTATTTTTGTCTCCGTCATCATATAAGTGAAATACCCTTGAGTGCAATGTTAAACACCAATCAAACAAACAATATAAGCTTATATTATCTAGTAAAACATCGGTACTGTAGGGAACACTTTATAAACAACGAGGAAATATTTTAGATATTTTATTGTCGTACGTCATTTTGTGAAAGTGGCCCCTGATCCCTTGCATACCAGTATTCATCCAAACAAGGGGACATAATTCTGTTATTTGTTTGTTATTTAATTGCAGGCTTTCATCTTGAAGTTTGTAGAGACAGGAAAAGTGATGTTCACAACACAGATACTTCAGAGTACTCCTGCACATCAGGTATTTATCAGCCTAAAAACAGATTCGTATAGGTTAACCACCAAGATTACTGTTGCCCTGGGAATTTCTAAGCAACATGAAGCTGATTTGGTTGAGTTTTTATCTGTCTAACTTTGGCAGATTTTCCCACGTTTTATGTCCTTGTCTTGCCTTACAGTGCCTCTCTGACTAAGGGCAGTTTTTTTTTTAAGAATGGCAATTCTGTCTTTACTTAGCTCTGGAGGAAAATTAACCTTCCAACACAAAGAGTGGCAATTCTGTTTCTGACTTAGCACTTGAAGAAAATTAACTTTCTCACTTTTCCAACAATTTACTTTTAAATTATTAAAATGTGTCACATCTTGGTTGTGCTACATGTAATTGAAATTATTGTTGGAATACACTTCGAAATAGAAGCGAAATACCCTAAAGCCTTAAGCACGACATAAAACACCAATCAAGTAAACCATTAAATCAATCTTCTTATTATTACTTCTCCTTTTATTTAGTCATTATCTGTTGCTTGTTACGCTGAGAATGGTTTCTTGACTGAACATAGCTTTGTTCCCAGAACTAGGAAGACAACACAATACCATCTGTTGTGGTGATTTTTTTGTCTTTTTATTTGTGATTTCCCATGCAATACTCGGCGCGTCAGATAACACATTGTGAGACACTTCATCCCACATACGTCTATGGGATGAGCACGTGACGTAAACCAGCCAATCAAAATTAGTTCCGAAACTAACTTTTGAAGCCGAGCATCTTGAGCGTGATACCATGGTGATGACCCCAGGTTTAAATAATTATATGTTTACTAGTTTGTATTTGTAGTATTTTAAAATTGACTGCCTTACATATGGTTTATTTTTATCATGGCTTTGGCTCGGTAGGGGTGATTAAGTGGGAATTTTTATCCCAGAATCTTAGCTTTTTTTTTTGCCAGGATCTTATATACACACAACTATACATTTGTTATACATTTCTTTACCACAGTCCAGTGTTACATTAAACATTTCTTTTGATTAACTCTGAATTTATTTTCTATCAGTTGCAGACCCATGTGGCGTTTCTGTTAGAAGAATTCATGAAGTTGCCGTCATTCCCCAGAAAGGCGTTGGAGGCGGAGTTTGGTCTCTATGACAGTGATTGGGGGAAGGTAGGTGTATAGTTATTTGACTCCCATCATGATGAGGATTTTGACTTCTTTTGCTTTCTTCGAGCATCTCTGTCAGTTTGTACCATCAATTTATTTGGTTTTTATAACATTTCAGTGACATGAATTGACATTTTATAGGCAGCTTTCGATTCAGTTTCACACAGTTTTTCTATACTTCAGTGGGGACGGCTGATCTGGCCATTTTGATTGAGAAAATCTGAAAGATCTCAATGTTATGACTCTGTGTGTCGACCCTTGGGTATATGAGTGAGTCACATGATGTGGCTCTGGCAATCCTGGGGAGGGGGGGTATACAAGGTTTCTTCTTGGTTTTCCACTGTAATAAGGCAAGGAAGATTATAAAGTGGTCAATCATATAAATGAAATACCCTTGAGTACGACATTAAACCCCAATCAAACAAACAAACAATCAATTTTATGACAGCGCAGTCACACTAGACCAACCATTAATGTCAGGTGTTTTGCCCTGTTGCATGGTAAAATGAACATACTTTTTTTTGGTCTTGTTCTTTCTGTAGGATCACATGATTACCACTGTCGTATGAGTGAAATGCTATTGAGCAGTGTTTAAAACCAACCAATAAGTTGATAACACAAGACTTTATGGATTACAACTTCTGGTTTATTATAGGTGCAACATTTCAATGTCTATTCAGACATCGTTCTCAAGCATAAATGTATGCTTGAGAACGATGTCTGAATAGACATTGAAACGTTGCACCTATTATAAACCAGAAGTTGTAATCCATAAAGTCTTGTGTTATGATCACTAGAAATTGTTTTGGAAACAGACATATTAATATATGACGTATCCAGAACACATTTAACAAATTCTTATCGTTTTCCCAAATAAAACAAGGGTTGGGTGTGTCATCAAAAGCACCATCAATAAAATAATCTTTCGTTTAAATTCAACAATGTAAACCACTTTATGACTTATACGGCCCAACAGTTTTGGTTTATTTGTCAGTTTTCTTGTGTAATTGGTTTTAATCATATCATGAACATATAGTCTGCCAAAAAATCCTACCTCATTAATAGCACCCAGTCCAACAGTAGTGGTCAGAGTATATGGACACCCAGTTCAACAGTAGTGGTCAGAGTATATGGACACCCAGTTCAACAGTAGTGGTCACAGAATAATGACACCGGGTTCAGTAGTAGTGGTCACAGTATATGGACACCCAGTACAACAGTAGTGGTCACAGTATATGGACACCCAGTCCAGCAGTAGTGGTCACAGAATACAGACACCCAGTCCAACAGTAGTGGTCACAGAATACGGACACCCAGTGCAACAGTAGCAGTCACAGTATATGGACACCCAGTCCAGCAGTAGTGGTCACAGAATACGGACACCCAGTCCAACAGTAGTAGTGGTCACAGTATATGGACACCTAGTACAACAGTAGTGGTCACAGAATACGGACATCCAGTCCAACAGTAGTAGTGGTCACAGTATATGGACACCTAGTACAACAGTAGTGGTCACAGAATACAGACACCCAGTCCAATAGTAGTGGTCACAGAATACGGACATCCAGTCTACCAGTAGTGGTCACAGTATACGGACATCCAGTCCAGCCAATGGCCGCAGAATATGGATACCCAGTCCAAAAGAAGTGGTCACAGTATACCCAGTCAAGACTCTGACCCTAACCTGTTGGGTATCTAACACCTCCTTAGGTAAACATTTTAATTACCTCTGGTTTCAAGTCTCTGTGTACAATCCCTCGACTGTGCATAAAGTTAACAGCAAACACCAGAGACTTCATGATTCGACTAGCTTCAGTTTCAGTGAAATTCTTTTTCTTTCGGATCCTCTCCAAAAGTTCTCCGCCTTTCAATAGCTCCATTACAATATATGTGTGTAACTATAAAGTGAAAGTGAAAACAAGGAATGATTAATTAGTTAGTAATAAATAATTTTGTTTGGTTGTTTGTTTATTCTTTTCAGTCTATCTACCAATAGCATATGTACCATGGTGTGAATATTTCACCGAATGAAATGAATCACTCTCTAAATAGAATTTCCCTCAAATTTGACTTCTAGAAGTTGGGAAAGAGAAATAGGCTTTACCACAGTGGGTCTTACACGTTATGTCTATGACACTGTCCTGAAATTAGAGTGTCCCAACTGCTGGAAGTTTTAAGATAGAATAAATTTTAATATTTATATGTTATCAAAACCATTAGTGACTTATATCCACAATGATGTATGGATTGAGAGATAAATTTTTGTGTCTTTAAGAAAGTGAGTATTAAAAGTATTTTGTTATTTTGAACAGATTCAAGTTCAGCCAGAATTTACTGCTGGCGATTCAGTGCCTAACTCTGAGGGTTCTGGGTTCAATTCCCGGACGGGGCAATCTGCAAAATTTTCTGAACTAGAATCTGTTCAAACTAAGGAAGTGTTTTTCCAAAATATCAAAATAAATGTTTATGGTATTCAAGCTTCTATGTGTAATATCCTCCATTGGGGTGGGGTGGGGGGGGTATTCAATCGATGTAATTATTCCAATGTTCAACATTAACCTGAAGTATCCAGTATTATTGACTGCAAGCTCTGTTTGGAGAGAAGTCAAGTCCCAGGCAAATGACCTAAGCAAAGCATGTACCGGAAAGTTATGGAATATTACAAAATAACTAAAATCCTAAGCTCAACCTTAAATTTCAATCATGAAATTTGTAAAAATTGAATAAAATTTTACAGACTTACATCATCACTGAAGGTATCAATGAGTGTGACAATATTGGGGTGACCTTGACACAGTTTTAACAGCTTTATTTCACTTGAACAGTCAACTCTACGACTGACAATCTTCACAGCAAATTGCAAGTTTGTTTTCCTATGCCGACATTTCCTAAAATCAAGATACAAGAATTTATTATTTGATTGGTATTATAAATGCTCGATCAGTTTAATATATAACTCTTGTATTCCAGCAAACAGTCAAGACCATATGGCTTCTGCTCAGTTTGTCAAACCTTAATATATAGGTTTGTTTGTTTGATAACGTCCTACTCAAGGGTATTTCACTTATATGACGGATTGTCCACTCTGCACTGTTCCTTGCCAACTTACAGTAGAAAACCGGGAGGAAATCTCGTAAAAACCACCCCCGCGATTGCCGGCGCCACATCATGTGACTCACTCATACACCTGAGAGTCGACAGATGGACTCAATCCTGTGAACGGCACATCGAAGTAGGCTTTAGTAAGAGTACTCACTAACCACTAAGCCACCGTCCTTAATATATAGGTTTGTTTGTTTGTTTGATTGGTGTTTAATGTCGTACTCAAGGGTATTTCACTTATATGACGACGGAGACAAAAA
>JAVFBX010191068.1:0-13406 GCA_034783855.1 Mopalia kennerleyi
ATTAATGTATTGTATTACACACAAAAAGTTTTACTTATTTATAGAATATGGTTTTTGGGTGGTCTTCTCCTTTAACTGGACTTCTCGAGCTAGTGTTCACATAAACTTAAATTTGGTTATACGTCGGACAGACTACAAAATTCTTTCGTCAGAAAAGTAGACGCATTCCACGTAATTCCTGTAATATAGTAGTCAATGCTAATTTTAAAGGGTATTCATGTGTTGAATAAGTTTAACAAACTCTTGGCCTATGGTGGCAACCTTGATCCTCGCGCGATAACAAATCTAGCATATAAATCAACACTAATGTCGTACAACACGTCGATACATGTCGATATATTTAAGCTAAGGAGTCCTGATTATTTCTATGCCTATATTTTTCAAATCAGATAATTTTTTTCTCTTTGATAATTTCTACCTTCCACAGCTGCTGGATGTAACGTAGCCTGACTAGAAAACAAGATGTTTCAACACCACTGTGTGCAGCTGGTCATGCAGACAGGACAGATGCTCCGATCAGGGTCCGTCACGCTCACAGCGTTTGAGTCACCTCTGATGTGCAGATATCAGCTGTTTATTAGATACACTATGAAGATAAACTATTCGGTATTAAAAATTCCATAAAAAGCGTCCACAACAAACCAATTATAAATTGCTTGTATTTGTGAAATGTAAGAATAAAGCTGAAGAATGCTCCAATATTATCGACGTACTTGCGGTTATTTCACTCACATGACGGCGTGCCAGCCCATTGGGTGAAAGAAACCACGCCCAACAACACTGACACCAACCTAAGACAAGTCTGGACATAAAGAGGAGAATCACAGGACGCGATACCTGTCACAAACAGATCGGCTTCATGTTGCCCTCCGAGAGCACCAGGGCTACAGGAAGCTCCTCCCAACCCTCCGCTCTGATTAAACGAGCTCGGAGTTCAACTGTTGTTAAATTTGTTCCGACAGCAATTAACTGTTCCTCTGACAACTGCTCTAACGGAAATTAACTGGTCCTATAACAACTGCTCCGACAGCAATTAACTGTTCCTATGACAACTGCTCCGACAGCAATTAACTGTTCCTATGACAACTGCTCTGACAGCAATTAAGTGCTTGTATAACAACTGATCTGACAGTAAAGAACTGTTCATATGACAACTTATCCGATTTCAATAATTGTTACTATATATGAGAACCACTGCAGCGGCAAATAACTGTCCCTATGACAATTGCTCCGACCGCAGCTGCTCCTATTACACTTGCTCATACAGTAATTAACTGCATTTATGACAACTGCTTTGACAGTAATCAACTGCTCCGAAGGCAATTAACTGCTAGTATGATCTACAACTGGTCCGATTTGAATAACTGCTCCAATGAGAACTGCTCCAACGGCAGATAACTGCTCCTATAGCAACTACTCTGAGGCAATTACCAACTCGCATGACAACTGATCCAACTTCAATAACCGCTCTCATGACAACTGTTTCGACGGCAAATAACGGTTCCTCTGACAACTGCTCCGAAGGTAATAAACAGTTCGCATGATAACTGATCCAACTTCAATAACTGCTCTCGTGACAATTACCCTGGCGGCAAATCAAGGCTTCTATGACAACTGCTCCCACAGCAATTAAATAAAACTCCAAGGACATTATTTGAGCGCTTGTTATCTCCTGCACAGGGCTTCACAGCATCATTAATTTCAAAATGACATACCTTAGTTATATTTGACAGTTTTTGATGCATTAAAATGGTAGTAATGTGAATACCAAAACATTTGTTTGTTTGTTCGAGAGGGGTTTAACGTCGTACTCAAGGGTATTTCACTTGCCAGCTCAATGGGAGAAGGACACTACCCTCGATACCACTGGCAACTAACAGAAACAAGGCGGGACAAATACAGGACGCAATACAGAAAACACAAAAAGGTCGGCTTCCTGTTGCCCAGGAGCTCTCAGAGCACCAGGGCAACATGGAACTCCATCCAACCACTCGCAATACCAAAAGAAAACAAATATGTAAATATAGAATCAGCGTGAAAGGATATAACAGTTCATAGACATTACAAATCCTGTTACGGTTATAGTGGGGTGTGGTTGTTCAAGTAGGATATTAGCAGTCCCACTTGTCGAAGCATTAGTCATGATCTCATTTTTATGTCATGTTTGAGAATGCAGCTATCAAGTTTATACTTCATAATTACTATATTACGCCAGTGAAGTGTAATCATGTTAACTAAGGAATTTCTTTGGATACATGTGTTACAAATAGGAGGGCGTGAGGGCGTGGGAATGATAGTGTAACCCACATTGACGTATTCCTGCGAATTCAATACGGCATTTCGGACACGTTCTCGATACACGAGAAATATTATGTTTCGCTTGGGTACATAAGAATACATTCACGCGATCTCGTGTTCAACCATTACCGAGAATGGTAAAAAAAATATATCCCGGTGTAGTTTATAGTCCGATTTAAATTAGAAGTTTTCAACATCACTAGGTAAAGATTTAACAGTTAGCAAATGAAGGGAGCTGAAATTGAGCTTTCCGTCGCAGCCATGCAACCTACTATATGTATATGCTTTGTCTCAATGGCGGACAACAAAAAAAGATTTAACACAACCAACTACTGGTATTGCAATCGAAACCGTGGCCATCTGGGCCAATTTCAATGCAGAAATGGGTCCGCGGTACAGGGGTTTACAGTGTTGTCGGCCTATACTGAGCATACTTTGAGTTGCAGTCCGTCTGTAAACCTCAGGTATATGAGTAAGTCACAGGATGTTGCTCTACAATCGTTTTTCACGAGGCTTCCTCCCGGTTTTCCACCGTAATAAGTAATATAAGGTATACCGTGTGCAGTGTTTAACCTGTCGTCATATAAGTGAAATACCCCTGAGTACGACGTTAAATCAATCAAACAATCACAGCAGCAATGCAACAGACAATTAAAATAAAACAATCGACGTCAGCTGACCGTTTGTTTGGGGTTTAACGCCATACTTCAGGTTATTTGACTCATGTGACGGCGTGCCAGAAATAACCCGGGACATCACTGACAACAAACAAATACGACACAGGGCAAATACAGGACAATGACAGGACCGTAGGCCTGAACACATCACAAAACAGACCAGCTTCATGCTGCTCATTAGCACTGAGAGCACCAGGGCACAGTTGCTCGAAAGACGATTAGCCGATAACACCAGATTAAATCGCTTATACCAATTTAAAGATATACTTTCAATATGACGTGACGTAATCTAATAGCCGAGTACATTTAATAGCACTTCGAACAACCGACCCATGCAGGACAGCAGTTCCACTCAACCGCTCGCGTCAGCTGACCGCTAGCTGTGCGCCTCTCAATTGAGTCTCTGGCGCGTTTAGAGCAATTCAAGATATAAATAAAATGAAGCTTGAAATATAGCTTTTACATAGAGTATTTCTTGAACACATTATTTGGCACGTCATTTAAGCGGGGAAAAAAGCGCATAGAAATCAATTTCGGGGTGCGTGGAAATGAATTTCGGGGTGGGTAGAAACGAATTTCGGGATGGGTAGAAATAAATTTCGGGTTGCGTGGAAATGAATTGAGGGGCGAGCAGAAATCAAATCCGGGGCGGGTGGAAATTTATTTCGGGGAGGGTAGAAATTTAAATTAAAAGAAGAAATTCATTTCCCCTGTACGAGCCGTCATACTTGTCAGTGTCGCCTTTATATTGTGATTGATTGATTGATGTTTTATGCCGTGCTAAATGGTATTTCACTTATATGACGACGGTGTATTCAAACAATAATAGACACTAGCACAACCAAGATGTGAAGCGTTTGCATACTGTTGAAAAGTTAATTTTCCTCCAGTGCTAAGTAAAGACAGCATTGGTACTCTTCAAACAAACTGCCCTTAGCCAGAGCTAGGGCCCTTTATACTGTGAATTCACTGCTTATACTATGCATATAGAGTAAAATGTAAACAGGCGCTTTGACCACAAAACGAGTCCCTTTTAGCGCACCTGATTAAAGATTCGAAAGTTTTGTCTCAGTACAAACTTTTGTGGGCGAAGAGATCTTTCTTATTCTATATTGCGATTCTAGGGTAATTCGGTGGGGATTTTAGAGGTATGTGAACGGTAAAAATGATTTACAAAATTAACAAGATCAGATTTAATGGATACCTTTTTACAAGATTGGAAGGTATCATGATTTAATCAAACGGCGTGTATAATAGCCCCACGTCCCCTTCCACCTCTATTAGTATATTTAGACAGATGGCGCCACCATCCATGTCTCTTTCCATACGGGTATTATACTGCGTCCAGACTGCGAAAGTTAAACCAGTTTAAATATCAACCGTTCTTAGAGCCTGGTTTCTGCTTTTTTGGCTTGCATTCAGACGGACAGAAAATTAAGCCGGCTTCTACTTTACAATGACGTTGATCTTTTTTCCTCAGTTCAGAGGTTAATTGGAATCAATATGACGTTATTCGAAATATGACGTGAAATGATGTAACGTTATTCGATACATGACGTCAAATGAGACACAATGAGCGAACTGCTACATTCTTTCCTGACGTTAATGAAGCTTTATTTGAATTTCTCACCCGGGACCTAGTGTCCTTAAATAGATTAACAAGTTGTTATCCAGCTCAAGCCTTTCCATGTTATACGAGTTGACACGCTTATGTTATCTCCCTTTAACAAAATAAAATTGAACGCCGACAGAAAATATTGCAGGCAGTTAAGTTACATACTAGTCATTGTGTGTAGTGTTTCTATAAAAAAAAATATCTAATATATGTGTTGAGAGGCCGGTGATAGTATATACTAGATTCCCGGATGTGTTCACACGAGCCGACCACGTGATATATAGTATCCCAACCCTCACAAATGGAGGGGGGAGGCCTCCCATTTTAACGGTTATCTCCCCTTTTACTTCTTTTCTCCGTGGAAACATAATCCCTATCAATAAAAGACTCCCCCCCTCCCCTCACACAACCACCCCAGCAATCCCTGACCAAATCTATCTATAAAATAAATGCACGATCAGATATATGTGTGTATATTTGTAAATAAATGAAGAGAGAACAATTTGATTGCCTCCACCATATATGTGTCTTCTAAAATATGTCCACTGACGTTTGCTAAATAGGCTACTTGTGTATTTCCCACTCGGCTGCTATAGCATGTGGTCATTTGATTAAACCAGAAGCCGTCTTATAACTCCATGCCTTATGTACAGCCCGCTTGGTCATAAACCAGGACCATTGTGAATGTAGTGATATTCGCGAAAACGGCTTAAATTGTTCCGATGTTGCTAGACAATTACAGCTATATAAATACACCGGGACTATATGTTATGATGTTATCCTTTTTTTATTTGTTTTGACAACTTTCATTATTCTGAGATCAAAACTTGTTTGCATTCAAGGTTGACCCACAAAAATAGAATTCATAAACAATAATTCCAATAAAGTTATATCCATGAATTTGTTTGAAAGATGTGTAGACACGATAGTATATAAGAGAGATTCATTGGTCCAGCTGGGATTCATGTCTAAGCTAAACACGAAACCTCATCATTTAATACGTTCAAGTGGATCCCTCTAGCCGTCAGTGATTGCCATTACAGACTTGTGTTACTACCCTGGATAACATGCGTATGTTACTACTTCAGGCGTAATTCTCGCTTCATGTCACCGGAATCACATTGATTTATATAAAAGATTCATATTATTTTATGCAAAATAGAAGAAATGCACAAATATTTTAAACTCATTTGCTGCATGTCAGTGAATTGTAAAAAGTCCGGAATAACCATCATTGGGATGTTATGTGTATTACCGGAAGAGAATGATAATTACCATAGATCCATAAACCTCAAGACAAATATAACACAAATTAAAAAAGGACATTTGGCCTTCCTTATTTTTAATTATTGAAATCAGTCTTCAGGGTGACATTTGACCTCGTCTGATTTATCCCCGCAATCGTCTATATGATTACAGACTTTTTCTCGAGCAATACATTTATCATTGGCACATCGGTACTGCTTACCACCACACCATTGTCCGTCTGACCGTGCGCAGTGACACTCGTCCATACCGTTATAACAGTCCTTCACCTTATCACAGACTCGGCTCACGTGGATACACTGACGATCACCGCAGTTGTATTCCTCCGCTGGGCAGCCATGACACTCCGCCTCATCCGTGCCGTCAGAGCAGTCATTCTCACTGTCACATCGCCAGCGTATGGGAACACAGTTACCATTATGGCACATGAATGAGTCCATGGGACATGGGTAGACACCGTGGGACGAACAAAAGTGCTGATGTCTGCTGTACAAAACCGTACCACAACATCCCCACTCCACGTATCGAGTTCGAAAAGGAACGACTGCTAGCTGTCCCCCTGGACAGGATACTGCCCGACACTGCTCTACTCGTGGATTACAGTATATAACTGGAACAAACGAGCACATCTCAATTAGTGACACACCCCCTTTTCATCTTAAAGTCCCTTAATTTAATGAATAGGGAAAATATTATGAGAAAGCCGTGGTGTATTGGGAAGTAGATAACAGCATACCCAAATAGAAATGATACCAGGTTCGCAGAAACTTAGCTTTGAGATGACGAAACAATTAAATACACATCGTGCAGCGTAAAGGCGGTTCTCCATCATTGCCACATTAAATACAGAATCCTACTCACCAGTCTATTGCATCTCATATGTCCTCGAAATCACATTCATTTCCAAAATACAACCATTGTAGTAATCAATTGTGTGTAAGCTTTCCTTTGCATAATCGTTTATGGTGATCCGAACAATTCTGACAAGAAATCAGTATTTACATGTTCCAGTCCGGCAAATTTCGGACTCGCCTGAAACTGTTTGATGCTTACCGCAAATATCCTACTACCAGTGGCATGTGCGTTTGTTGACGAAAGACATCATCGTGCAACGTGTCGGGCTGGTCAATTTTTTAAATTTAAAGTGACGAAAGATGGTGGCGGTTTTGTCAAGTGTGCAGGACTGGAGTGTTTTTATCCTGATTTCTTGACATAATATGTTCGGATAACCATAAAATATTTCAGGGCAAGCAGAAACTCTGGCATCGTTAAGATTACCTCAGTGAATTGATTTTCAAAGCAACAAATGTCACAAGACATGCCATAAATATTCCATGTAAAAATATCCAAAGTATAACCACTCTTAGGAGGCGGTAATTAAACTTGTGAGATCCAGGTCTTGAGGGATACACCCCAAACAAAAGTAGGTGACTGGGTATTTCGATTTCGCTCACTCAATTTTTGCTGTTTGATTTTTCTGGACATACACATCAAACCCCTTAGATGTCTGTCCAAAATATACAAAATGAAAAAAATAATAAATAAAAAGCAAGTGCAAGGCAGCAGGTTAGTAGGCCATCCTTGTTATAAACCGCCCTTATTTACAGTCCTCAAGATCTGGATCTCTCATGTGCAGTTGATACTGCTATATGTTTGTTATTAGACATGGCTAATGCACAAACCTCCACATTGTTCTTCATCATATCCCCCATCACAGTCATACTGTCCGTCACAGACTCGGGAAAGAGGCACACACTTCCTATCTCCCGAACAGGTGAAGTGATCGGGTCCGCACCAACCTAATTCTCCGACACCAATGGGAGACAACCCCCTGGCACATCCTGTCTCGTCGGTACCATCGTAACAATTTTTAGCTCTATCACAAACCTATAGGCACAATGTTACAATTATAGCAAAACAATGTCAGCAGCTTTATTTCATGCTAAATTTTGCGTGTATATTTGTAGTCAAAATGATATCATGATATCGACATCAGAGTGTGTCAATGCTTAGGTATTTTTTTTCGATAAAGTGATGGGTTGGAAGTTCGAACCGATTGTTGTCAAAGCAGCTTGGGCAATTATTCAGTATTATGAACAGAGGTTCGGGCTACGAGTTCCGCGCCATCTCTATACATAATAAGTACATGTATAGCAAACGCTCCCGTCCACCCTTCTTTATTATTTACTAAGGTGCTATCCATCCGCACCACGATACTTAACAAAGAACAACCCTTTCTCATTTTGTATATAGTGGGGAGGGGACCAGCAACGCCTTCCCTGCCCACTGCATTCATCATACACAAATCTCCTCCCCACCACATGATAAAAACACAACCCTTCTTTGTTATGTAGTGGGGAATCCGCGCCAAACTACTCTTTCTATACTACTGGTGTGATCGTACTAATGATGATGCCTTTAAGTTAACAGTTTCAGCAAAAACATATAGTAACTTTGCGAATAATTGCACTGAGATAAAACAAACAATTTAATGTTATTCACATTGATGTTACAACTTTTTATATTCTTTGACATCAAAGACCCATCAAACATATTCCTTTGTATGTCACATTGGCACATTTGTTTTGATTAATTGTCAATCGTCTCGTTTTATAAATCGGCTTTCAACAAAATATAAACACATACAGTCAATCATTCAACCTGTTTTTTTTTTAAATAATTTATTAATTCGTTTATTATATAATTTAGCCTACTTAAAGTACTTTGACAAAAACTGTTTCTACCTACTCCAGAAATGTCATCGTTAAATAAAAAAGGATACTTGCCTGGTCGAAGTCCACACACTGTCCTCCTCGACATCTGAATTGAGTTCCGTCACACGGTTCACATCCTTTCTCGTCGGTTCCGTCTGAACAGTCGTTGTTCCCGTTACACACGGCACTGTTGGGCACACAGTTACCGTTTGTACAGGGGAATCCCTCGGAACATGGTAACTCCTTCTGACCAGCCCCACACATTGAAATACGCATGTCATAGAGCTTTGCACCACAGCAGCCCCAATGGCGGTTGTCCTTATCCCGCGGGACCAAGTACTGTTTGTTGGCGGTACAGTTCAAATTGAAACATTCATTGTCTGTCTGATTACATCGAACTTCTGGAAACAAACCAGCAATTCTTGGTTAAGTGCAAATCCCTTGCAGGACAGACAAGTTATTCAACTTTTGTGTATAAAGACGACCAGTATGTCTTAGGTAGCTAAAGATTTTACTATTATTAAATGCAAATAATTGGTAATTATGTTTCCGTCGAAGTGAATTAACCAAATGTACGAAATGTACGAAATGTACGAAAGGCCCCAAAAAAGCATGGCGATTCTCTCGCACCTTTGTACAGCATCTAATCGTAAACCTTCTAAACTGCCACACGGAATTAAACAGTTGAAAACCCCGAAACAATCGCATTGGAAAAATAAAGGTGGGCTCTATTCGGTAGTGTTTGTGGATTGCTTGAACTGCCTACTACTTTTACTATGATCTAGTGTTATGGGTTGTCTGTTTCTTTGATTGATGTTTAACATGCCCTCTAAAGGGTATTCCCCCTGCTGAAATACATGTAGTGGAAACCTGGACAAACCTCGCGCGATTCTCGTTACTGCGACCATCGCTACCCTCGGGCGCGGTAGATGTATGAAGTCTTTGTTCGTCAGACATCTACTTACCAGTGTATGCTCACTATTCCCCTCATTAAAACAAATCTAGCAAATTTGATATGGATTTAAAGAAAAGAAAAAGATAATGGCGACAATAGTTTGACGCCCGAGATAATGTAGATAGTATATTCGAGGAGTTGTTATTAGGAACGAAGCAAACTGAAGAGACATGTCTCTGTCCTTTGGTCCCAGATATATATACACTTTAAAATGAAGTTACAAAGCGAATTGATGATACTAGGATTGAAAGAGATAACCTTGATAATTGAGGGATTTAAAGGTACTCTTCTGGATTAAAGGTATACTCTTCAAGGTTTCCCACGGCTTCTATGAAAACAGTTTAACTGATAGATTGTCCGTGATGAAATAAAGTTTATTATTATTATTATTATTAAACTCACCCAAACATGAGGGCGGTACGTGGGACCAGGTTCCATCGGCCTGACATTTAGTGAAGTGTGACGAATCTTCAGGAATCACACCAGAATCACACCTACAGCAAGACGTCAGAAGTTTCTATACGCATTTATAAAACGGTTTATTAAAACATTCGCCCAGAAGCTAACAAATAAGACAGCACCTGTGAAACTTTTCTTTAGAACAATAGGAAAGCAATGGCTGCGGTTGAGGTAACACAAACAGTAATCTGGAAATAAAGCTTACATTTGGCTGAAATCATAGTTTACGTTTACGAAATTACTATGCTTTGTTGTTAGCTAAACGCTTTCGTAAGATGAGTGAGGGATAACTTTAACATATACCTTTATTGTTTTCAGTTTCTCAGTTTATTGCAATAAACGCGTGGTAAAAAGAAAAATCACTGACTGATTTACTGATGACACAATATTGGATGTTTGTTTGTTTGATTGGGGTTTAACGTCGTTCTCAAGTGTATTTTACTTATATGACGACGGATTGTCTACTTCACACTGTTCCTTGTCTAGTTATGGCGGAAAAACCACCCCCCCGATTGCCGGAGCCACATCGTGTGACTCACTCATATACCTGATCGTCGACAGGCGGACTCGATCCTGTGAACGGTGCATCGAAGTAGGATAAGTAATTGTACATGGTAACCACTGAGCCACGGCTGCAGAGTTTGATGACACAATATACCATCCGGTTTGTTTGGATTATAAGTGATGTGTGACGAATTATTTACCAGTAGAAGTAGATCCCCCCTAGGGTAGTTCTGTTCCCTATTAATCGGCCTTCATTGAATCCGGGTGGAGGTCCGCAGTCGATCTCTTCAAATAAAACACGGTGCGACAATGTATGAGAAAGTACATTGAGGACAAACTATTGCAATACTTAAATCAATTAATAACATGCTATTTCAGGCCACATAGTTGCTTTTTCCCAAAACAAAACTGAAGTATCAGACAATATTCTGAGTGTATTTGAAGAAGGAGTTAATGTCAAATCAGGATTAGCAGCTTACCAATACAGGTGGGTGTGGGGTGACTCCAGGTTCCGTTAGCTGTACAAGTAATGTCAGTTTGTCCCACAAGTCTGTATCCAGGTATACAGGTAAAATAAGCACTGTGAGATCTGTCATTTCTCTGAATACGCGTGATCAGATTAGGAGACAATGGGACACATGGACACACAGATCCTGAAAATAATGTGTGAATGTCGGAGTCAAAATTTCACATAAGGGAAAGGAAACTCTCTGAAAGACAAATATAGAGCCAACAGACCCTGATTCCACACTTGGAATAATTTCAAAGCGTCAAGACAACTCACAAATTTTCCATTAAAATTTGACGAAATATGGTTAAATTCATCTGAAACTGATGACCTTCATGTTTTGAATATGTGTGATACCAGAAGTCCATTAACTAGAAGTGTGAAACAGCCTATTCAGTAGTGTAGACGGCATTGTTTCTGAAACGTTCACATTCAACTTCACACAGCGCCGTATGCGGCAAACTGGTGAACCGTCAGGGGAGATAATTAAGCATTGAACTGCACTTTCGCTGCAAGCCATTTAATTTGACATGGTTTGACCTCGCAATGGAAGCGAAATGCGCACGGAATCGTGGGAGCAGTGACGTTTTTCTTCTACGTCATTGCATGGTTGTATCTGGGACAAAACCACTGACCTATATACGTCAGTGGACAAAACAAACAAGTTGGCGACTATTATAGATTTAACCGATGTAATGAAAGAGGTGAAAGAGATGCAGGCGTGTTAGTCCATTGTACACAAAGAAGTAATCCTTGCGAAATAATTGACATTATAGAAAGTAGATAAGATGAATAGAGCCAACAGCAGACTTATGAGAAATTACTTAGTCCATATCTCCGTCTATATCCAAACTCTGATTTTCATAAACCCAATACGATTTTCCCATAATTCAAGTGGCGCGAAGGGTCGAATTGGTAATCGACCTGTTACGACGCGCACCGATTTAAAATATTATCTGCGTGAGGCAGGGAATTTTAATAACTTCTGCGCACACCATACAGTCGACATCATCATATCTCTTATAACATGGGCGATGGAAACAATGCCGTCTACACTGCCGAATATGCGGTTTCACACTTCTTGTTAATGGGCTTCTGACAGTACTTGCAATACGAATTCTTTTTTTTTTCGAAATGTCGGTCGATTTACAGGATGAAAAAAATGAGGAAGGGGTGACAGACCTGTCTACTCATACTCCAGTGATTTCCGAGTACCGTACGCTATAATGCTCTGGATGTGCACATAAAGAGACGTTATTTGGAGAAGATATCTTTGGCTGGAATCGACTCAGCGACTGTTGTCAAGTGAGAAGTTCAAGCCCGACTGTTTGCCTCCGATTGAAAACACTGAGTTGCTCTCCTATTTGGTTCTGGAGACGTTTTTCTTCTCGCCTTCATTCTTTAGGCTGTTTCAGTAGCATTTGACCGATATGTACGTTCTTGGTAGGTAACCAGTCTGTATTGAGGAGATATCCGAGCTTGCTGAAGATCTCCTAACACGAAAGGACTACTACACACCCGCTCATTTCGCAGTATATCTTTTGTCTTTACGTCCTTGCGACTTATGGCCGAAATCCATCTCATTCTAACTTCTTTCTGTAGTAAGTTCTTTTGTCTATTCTCGTTGTTTACTCATTACTGCTTCTATTCGAAAGAACTTTTCATCGAACAACCTTGGCTCAATGTTCTCTCTGTTGTGCTCTCTCTGCCTTGGTTAAGGGTTACAGCCTGAGCCAGAGGTCATATTTAGGGCTTTTAAGACCTCTGTCGTCATTTTGACACCGAGTCAAACCCCGATCCGCCGCAGGCGTCCAGGGTTTTGACGAGGTGTCAAAATGACGACAGAGGTCTTTGAAAAAACAAACTATGACCGATGTCGAGGGTTTAAACACCATTCTAACCCGAAAATAGACAGAAAAAAAAGCTTAAAAAGTGGCTCTACCTAAATTTCCCCTTGTTTGCAGTAAACTGTCAACAACCAATCAGAAGTTGGAAGCTGCCTCCCCTTGCTTCGTGTGCGGCCCTGACATCGCCATCAGACTCAACTGAGATGTAAAACAGCGAAAAACGCCGCAGAAAAAAGTCTTCCAGAACAATTATTCTGATAGTTTGATGCCATAAATTATTTAATAGCGATTGTGAAGTAGACATGTTTTAAACTATATTCGCGACAACCAAATTTAGAAAACAAAATTGAAGTGGAGGCGGCCATGTTTGGATTTTTTTATTATCCGAAATTAGGTAGGCCTAGATGAACAATCGCACGCCGGTATGTAACGTGTGATTACCCTCTTGTAAATAGAAAATATCACAACACCACAAGTTTGCTTACGAAATAGTGAATTTATTAATTTAAATAATAATAATCTTTATTTCAGACTCAAGGTCCATATTACATCATGCTTACAAC
>JAVFBX010191079.1:0-13405 GCA_034783855.1 Mopalia kennerleyi
CCCCCCCCCCCCCCCCCCCCCCCCCCCAGAAGGGCTAAGGCAAACTCCCGTCCTCCCATCCCATCCTGAAGTGAACAATTGCATCATTTAGACACCCCGTTTTAAGAATCTTTAATATATGCAGGTGATAGGAAAACAGTCAAAAATTGGACACCCAGTTATTTGATTGTTTGTTTGTTTGTTTGATTGGGGTTTAACGTCGTACTCAAGGGTATTTCAGGTATATGACGACGTGCCAGCCCAATGGGTGAAAGAAACCACCCTCGACATATAGGAAATCCCTCCCAAATGACTACTCTATTTGTTTGAAGAGCCGAATATCAGCCTCTCAGATTAAATAAAAAATCAATATAAGTTGTTCAAAACTCACAAATTCAAACTCACATTGGAGCCTGATCAACATGTGACAGTAAGAGCCCTCTAAACACATTTTTATACAATTTTGAACAATTTAAAAATTCACTTTTTATGTCAAGGTACTGGCAACAAACAAGACACAATGTACCATATAGGACTAAACACAGTAGAAGTGTTAGCATTATCAGTGAACACCATATATACCTCATGGAGCGCTTAGCAGAAAGACCCTTCCATCCATCCCTAAACATTATTGGATAAACTAAGCCTGAAATTGCGAGTAACATTTTACAAACATTCATAATGAACAAAATCCACCCCTGGTCATCTGTATATTTTTCTGGTGAAGAGAATTGTTTTATTTTCATAAACTATAAACCTTCAAGTCATATACATGGATAAACAAGCGAGCTCTCATTTTACAGGTATATAGGAACCCTGTACCTAAAAATGTCTGCTCCTCTCTTTACGTATAGCATACATGAGAAACAAAAATCTACAGGACCTACTGGTTACGGCGAAACTTCCCTCTATATCAGATAGTTTGTAGCACTCATTCTTTTAAGTGGTAAAGCCAGCATGTGGCTTGATCCATACTGAATATCATGTTTATTACATATTTATCAATACTTTATATACCATGTAAATGGTCATTACCTTCTCTCAAGATGTCTGTACATTACCTATACATGGGAGTTTATCTAGAACATGAGATGATTCATCGATTTTAATTAATCAACATCCCTGTGCCAGTGTGATTACTTTTTAGAAATATAAACACAAGTTAAAATACATTTGCTATAATAGGAGGTCTATAACTGTAAGTATGTCAACGGCATGGAGGTTAAATCTATTAATTTGTTTAAAGGCGGAATGTACTCTATAGAGTACAGTTAATGAAGATTTTAGATTCTCATTAACATTTCCATCTACCAGAGATTATTTTCAGTTTGTGTATGAATAAAATAAAAGTAAACCATTAAATGAAACAGCCCTGGTACAACAAAAATATCATTCGATAACATTTTAACCTGTTAACTATAGGTGTAAACATATTGTACGAGATGTTAAGGTAAAACGAGTTGACAGCGCTCCCTGTGACTCGGCAGCGCTCCCTGTGACTCGACAACCCTCTGTGACTCAACAGCCCTCGCTGTGACTCATCAGCCCTCGCTGTGACTCAACAGCCCACTGTGATGCTGTGATTGATTGGGTTTTTGTGACATGCTTAAGGGTATGATGGGGGTGTGTTCCAACAATAACTGACACTAGCGTACAATGTGAAATGTTTGATACTTTTGGACAGTTAATCCTCCTCCATTGCTGAGTGAAGACCACATTACAACTCTCCAAACAAACTGGCCTTAGCCAGAGGGTCAGGGGTTGGGAGATAGTTACCTGTTGTCCTGGTGCCCCAAGTCACAGAGCTTCGAGGTGGCAAGCATGGCTGGAAAAGTCAGGGACACGGTAACCTCGTTCCCGGGAAGATTCCGAAAATAGGCGGGAAGGTCACAGTGGCAAAGCAAAAAAAAAAATCATCTGTAAAAAGGACTAACATATTGTTTTATGAGACCATACCTTTGCTAGTGCATGTTTTGCCCAATGCCTACATTATATTGACAGTGCAATGAAGTGTTGTCCAAGTGGCTAAACTATATTATGTTTGAATTGACAAGCCACTCCCACCTACGTCGGCTTATAAACTGAAGGAGTTCTCATAGTTGTACAAAACCGAAGTGTGACCTTATAAAGACAATAACTCCTGATTGGTGGGGTGTATTGACTGTCAATGACAGCTGTCATCCCAGGTCGATTTTGGTGGGAAAACTGCAAATACTATTGGAATCGGCAACAGTGCAGACCTCAAAGCAGAACAGCTTTTCTTCCATTGGCTATAACTGGTTTACTTGCAAATATCCTCACTGTTTTTAAAGTATGCCTTCGTTTGACTGTCAATTTTGGTCAAATCAGACATCCAGAAACTAGAGTGAAGCGGAATTGATAAAATTAGGTCCGACATCTGGCAGCTGTGACGTAGTTTATACAGTGTTGTCCATTCGGAGATGTACAACACTTCATGTTTTTGCATGGATCTTATTGTCAAGAACTCGCCTTGTGGTTTGTTGGTCACCCACCTGTTTTTCCCAGATAGAATTGAAGGCCTATATTTATAGCCTGTGAAATGTACATCCTTTGTTGTGCTGAACTGTTGTAAAATATCAACAGGGAGATCAATATAGATAAAAGGACACAGCTTGTTGCTTTTAGGAATTCTTTGATAGAGTCCCACCCTTCTACCCATCTGTCCCCCATACTCTCCCGCTGTGGAATACCCTAGAGTTTAAACTATGTAGCAAAGTGTTTTCGACTTCAAAGAAAACCTGTGCCTGGACGATGGCTTGGGTTGTCAGTTCTCAGGAGTAGTGATGCCCCACCCATCACGTCACATTGTCTTTTATTTTGTTCATGACACCCAAGGCATCATAAGTCAATCAAAATTTGGTTGTTGGATCACACCTTGAGTGTGTTATTCGAATTTGCACAGTTCCACAGTGTGGGTGTGGCTTGTTAATTGGATGGTTATAGCACATGTAGGTGGGTGACCAAAATACCAATCCTATTCGTAAAACAAAGGCACTATAGTTAGATTTTGTTTTTAATTGACAAAAAACTAGATGTTGCACTAAATTTCACCAACTATCACATTATTCCTGTAAAGGTGACGTTATGATGTATATGAACATCATTAGGGTTGTGACTCTTACCCATTAATAATGATTTATTTTGTATGCTGATTTTTGTTATTTTAGAGCTCACCTCTTTAGCAATGTAACAGTAGGTATGGGTAATATATGATGAACAGTTTGAGTTCACTAGCATTATGCTAGCCCTGATGTGTATTCAGTACACTGGTGGTAAATCGTACTGTAACTTCCCAGGAAATTTTAGAAAATTCCAGCCGTGCCAATGATTGCATTCTTAAAGGGCGAAATTATTTCATTATTTCTTACAAGAGAAGACAGGTTGTCAGCGGTATTCAACATGCATGTTAAAGCTGAAAATAAGAGAGTGGAGAAATTACAAGCACTAGTGCATGTATCAATGGGTATACCCATCCTATAAGTCCACACTGTAGCTGTCAAAATAACATTCATGCTAACTAAACATGTTAACTGGAAAATGGGACAAATTTCTCCCATTGTATAAAAGGATGTAGGAAAAAGGCATAGCAAATCAATGGACATGGATGGTGGAGCCCTTTTTTTAAATTTACAAAATGTTTACATACCCCCATCTTTCACAGCCTGGCAAACTAAATTACACATAGATGCCACAATACATGCTGTCGATGAGCTGTCAATTCCACCACTAAGTGGTAAAAAGTATCCTCCCTGTCCACTTCGGCGTAGATAGTCCCATAGCCAACAGGCCGGACCTAAACTGCAGAACAAAAGAAGGAGAGAAGTTAACAAAGCTGATCACTAGATAATACCCTAATGATAGCATTTCATTGAATATGTGGGTGAATTATAGAAAGATGCTGTATAAAAGTAGCCTCTTGTTGTATAATGTACAATACCAATATACCTAAATGTATACAAACAAACTTGTCTGAGAAGAAGCAGGTAAAGGAGACTATGACAGTGCACAGTGTCAATGTATTGTCTGACAAATATAACAAATCAAAGATGGACATGCTAAACCATTCCAGAGATATTGCTTGTAATTAGGCAGATGTGAAGCTTTACAGACAAATGAATGGACAGACAAACTTTGAGCACAAGCAGGAAAAGCAGATGCTCACAGTGTTTGTTTCCCATGTTACTGATGTGTAAGCTATCAAATGAAACTAGGGCAAGATAAATACAGACTAACAGACAAACAAACTTTGAGTACAAGCAGGGGAAGTCAATACATCAAATTCGAGCTGAATTGAACAATTGCCTCACTCGGACACCCTGTGTTAAGAAACTTTAACATGCAGGAGGAAAATTGGAAGCCCAGTTACTTAAAAAGTGATGCAAAATGATCAATTTGGACACCATATTTTTTATTTCTGGAGAAGCCCCTGTTTCAGAGATACAGCTGGAGGGAGAGCAAGGTAGACATACAGAAGAAGAGAAGGATGAAAGGACTGAAGGATGACATGACAGATGGCCCCCATTTTAACAGATTCCACAGATTCTTTTGTGGAGGTATAAAAACATGCATGAGAAAGAGATAGCACTGAATGGTTTAAAGAAAAATTCATTTGTGACAAATTTACACAATATTTGCTTTAAATGAAGTGACAATGGAGTGGAAATTCCACTAAGACAGACTGTCCACAATGATTGTTTATTTGTTTGACTGGGGTTTAACGTCGTACTCAAGGGTATTTCACTTATATGACGCCGGATTGTCCACTTCTAACTGTTCCTTGTCCTAGTATGGTGGAAACTGAGAGGTAAAAAACCACCCCTGCGATTGCCGGAGCCACATCTTGTGACTCACTCATATACCTAAGGGTCGACAGATGGCCTGGATCCTGTGAACGGTAAATCCAAGTAGGTGTTAGAAAGCGTGCTCGCTGACCACTACAACATGGCCGCCGGCCCCTGTCCACAATGAAGTGAACCTCATAAAAATGTTCAAATGATATATGTATAAAGACAAACTGTTTATTTCAATTCAGCTAAACAATCACCTGATCTCCTCATCGGCAGTGTGATACTGCCACTGAATGGGTGTGTGTGTGGGAGTACTGGGGCCTGTTGTGTCAGTCAGCGCAAACTCACAGGTTACCCGGGGATAGGGCTCAGCAGTCGTTGACTAAAATAAAGAAAGAAAGAAACAATTTTACAAAAATGTTATTTCTTTACAAAAACTTTTTTTGAAGATTGTTGATTCAGGCTTGTTTACTCAAGAGGTGATTTTTGATTTTTTTATGTGTTTATACAGCACATTACATGAAATTTTTAGGTTAACATGTGCCATACTTTCCAGAGCACATCTCCTGTCAATATTGGTTCAATATTTTTCCAGCACATTTTTATATGGTTTCAATCAGGAACTTCCAGTGGTTACTTTCTCTATTTGCATGTTTCTCACAAACCTAATTTGTATAATGCAATCTCATACATCACAGGTCAACATACTTCTGTTTCAGGAGCCTATCTCGAGAATCGTTCAGTATAAGTTATAAAGTAGACTTCCAATATACTTCAACCAGTTACCTTTTTCTAAGTCAATATTTTTTCACAAAATTTCGAGCAGTTCAGTAATTTTCTTTCTTCATTGTTATGTTTCTATAGCACGTAACTTTAATTTTAACCAGATTGCTTAAAAAGATACAATTATTTGAACATAGGTTAATAAAGATTAAATTCACCAAAATAAAGATAATGATATATTGATTATTATCAAGATTATTTATTGAATTTACCATGAAACATATATTAAACCTGACAATATCAAGATGGTACAGGTAAAGTTACTGTAGTGTATTTGTTATTAAGGCTTCCTGAAATGAGTAGAAACCCTTTACCAGCATACAGCGACTCCTAATTGAATGGCGATATGATCTTATGTCTTCTAAATCCAAGTTTGCCGTCAATACGACCTACAACAACAAACATTTACTAGAAAGTCAGTTACACTATAGAGATTTACCATGTACAGGTGGCTGGGTAGGTCGAATGATTGGTAGGCAAGTTGATTGATTGATTGATTGTGGTTTATACTTCCCTAGATTTCTCTCATATGATGCGTACCAGCGCAATGGATCATGGAAATAGCCATCTTAGTCTGTGATAACAAATGATGATCAGACACATCAATGACACGACGCAATATAGAGACATCACACACCTATCAGCTTCGTGTCCATGCTTGTCTCCAAGAGTACCAGAGATATAGGAAGCTCCATCATCCATCCATCCATCCCTAACATAAACTAATTTTACTGTGATAAATATTTCTAGAAGTAATCACACTGGTGTCATGTAAGTTGTAGACAATAGACCTAGCATCATAATCAAATTGACCTTAAAATCTAACCAGATGACTTGAAATTCTTATTGTTTTTTTTGCACCAAAAATAAAGGCAAGCAAACAGAAAGCAAATTGGAGTAGTGACTTTGAAACCAGCTAGGATTTTAAAACTGTTCGTTCCGGGTGTTGATTAAGAGGTTAAGAGACAAAGCCCGGACACTGGTTGGGCTACGCCACAACATTGTAAAGCTTGAGTGAATTTTTTGGCTTTTGATTAGACATCAATCAGGGTGTTACTATTCTCAATGACAAGGTATGAGTGTTTCACATTATTTCTGACGGATGTA
This sequence comes from Mopalia kennerleyi, assembly GCA_034783855.1. Lineage (NCBI taxonomy): Eukaryota > Metazoa > Mollusca > Polyplacophora > Chitonida > Mopaliidae > Mopalia > Mopalia kennerleyi. Next base: position 6,678 of record JAVFBX010191079.1, read on the forward strand.
CACAAATAGCTGTTCGCATAGAGTTAAACCATTTTACATGGTGGCAAAATAGCATGTACCAGTTGACTTTCATTACTTTCATTCTTAAGCAAGTGACTATTATTTCCTGGTACATGAACGAAACCGTATACAGTGAACATTAAGAAAAGAGCTATTTAATTTGCTATATTGAAGACTTCCCCTCTGTTTTTGCAAAACAATGGATGTAAATTTGATTTGGGATGACATGCAAAAAATAAATCGTTGAAATCAACATGAAATCTGATCACATCAACCAAAGATTTCTCTTTTAAAATAAATTTAAAAATACTTTTAAATCTATTCACATCATGGAGTCCTAATATTTTGTGGGTTTAAACAGTTATTTTCTAGATTAGATGTGTTAAAGAGTGCATACGAGGGGGAGACATATTAATTCATATAAACTACTTATAAAAACATTAAGAATGGTGAGAGATTTTACATTATTGATCTTACACTACATGTAGTCGTGAAAGCTGTGATTCTATTTAAATCTTTAACTGGTGAATATCAAGATTATATGCAGAATCTATTCACACCTGCTTAAAGTTGTCTCATGGCTCTCTGATCACAAGGGTCACAGCAGTTAGCTGTCCCTTTACCTATTTTTTTTTTTAACTTTTTTTTTTCTATAATTTTATGTAGTATCATTGCAATTGTTCTTCCTCAATTATTTGAGTGGGTGCATTGACGTCAATTCAACCCTTCTAATAAGTAAAAGCCGCCGTAAATTCAAGCAACATCGGGAAAAAATTGCCGTCGCAGAAGTAACGGCTGATCTGCACTGAATGACAGAGTTTGACTCAAGAGGCCTGTTTCAGAAAATGATTATCTTTAATAAAAACAAGACAAGAAAGAAAATCAAAAATAAAAACGAACCACACTTTATTATTAACACGAGACCATCACGAAAGCCCATTAAAAAGTGCTTAAATGTTATTTTAAATAGCTTCATGTACAAGTAGACATGTGCTAGCGATAAGCCTATGTTGTTGTTCTTGTCTAACCTAATTTTCAGCCAATAACAATACGATACGTAAGTCACATGTTCATAATCCACCAATGAGCTACATGATTCCTGGCTGATATATAAATAGTCATCCATTTCGCCGTTAGTAGAATCTAGTGAATTTACTTTCGTTTTAGTACGAATTTTGAAGATTTAAGCAAGTCATTGGTTATAACTGGTAGTGCTATGTTCTATCTAAAGTCAACAAACAAAACATTCCTTTTTATAGTGAGTCAAATACTTCCTGAATCATGAATGTAGAGACCATATCTAGGTGACTGGCGCTAGTTGGCTTGCATTTTGTGAATAGCATACTGTATAGCCTAGGCCCTATATGATGTCTGACGTGTTTTAAACTGAACATTTTTGGAAAGACCATTTTTATTAAATTTGGGTCTGCCTATAAATGAAGGCAAGCAACATTTTCTTTCTTTAAAAATTATAAATGCAAATAGTACTTTAGTGTAAAGTGCCATTTGAGCAGTGAGATACATTTTATCATGCAAACAATGTTTTTTCATAAAATGCAGTCGGATTGTCGTGGTGAATCACTTTTGCGACGGCATTATTTTGCCGTGGTAAAAAAATGCTAATTAGAAGGGTTGCGTCATACAGTGGGAAAAGCATAGGAAAGTCTGATATTACATTTTGTAGAACTTGGAAAATCTAAATTACTGTTGCAAAAAAGTTAGTGTAACTTTGTACAGGCAAGTGCAATTTGGAATGAACTATTCGGTTGGCTAATGCAGAAAAGAGTTCAGATCAAACCTTCCCAGATAAAACAGTTTGTCACAATCTGTTGTGTTCAATCATGAATTTTATTGTACTTACCACTTCCTTGAGTGAGAATTGGGGGCCTTGTGCAACGATATCTCCATTGATAGCGATCATAGCACAGCCGTCATAATACAGCCTATCGCCATCACATCCTAACTGATTAGCAAACAGATAAATACCACCTGACTGGAACAAAAGATAGCAACACTTTATTAACATGAGACATGGGCAGGCGATATGTAAACATGAAAATGAGAGCAATCAATGACCAGTATCTGCTTGTTAGATATTGGTTATAAATTAATATTGATTAACATCATATTAAAATTTAGTAGTCCCAAATGAGTTTTAAATAAGACTTATAGTGACTTAACACTATAAACCACCTGGATAAAGCTGATTTTTAGAATTTCCAGAACACCCTTAAGAACAAAACTTGGCATTCAACATAGAGGGCAATTTTAGTGATATTATGAATTCAATTTATCTGATGACCAGTATTTTGATGGAGATAATGAACTGTATGTAGGAATGATGATACAAATAGTACTAATATGACCAAGCTCCAGGTCAACGAAAGGGACATGGCAATGTTAAAATTTATCCAAAATGCAACAAATACAATGCGACACAAGTGTTAGATATTCTCTATATATTTATTGTGGCGAGGCAAAAAACCCTGAACAGCTCAGAGATAAATTTCAAGAACAACAAAATGGTGGCGATGTTTCTATAGATACCAGTCACATGGTGTACTCCCCTGGTGACATCAGTTGCAAGTCGCTGAGCTGTCTCAACAAGTAGCCCAGATTTTTTTATGAAACCAGTTGTGAATCATCCAGAGCATATTGGACTATTTTTATGGTTTGTGAGGTCAGAACAACTTTTGAAAATCGATTATTATCATTATTATATACATTGCTTTAGCGTAAAAAAACTCAGAAACTAATGAAAACTCAAAGTTAAAATTTTGTCAGTAAATATTATAGAATATCTTGGGGTAAAAGTTGACACGTGTTTGGACACGTGACATGTCACTTGGCGACCATTTATCCTATTAGTTTTCAGCGACTGAAGTGATCACATTGAAATTTAATACATGTATTAATTCACACAATGGCGCTTAATTTGACGCAAATGGATTTTAAAAAGTATGCAAATTAGGTGTCTGCAGGGCCAATCAAAATGAGATGTTTTCATGAAATCTTTCAAATAAGCCCTAAAATAGCATAAAAAGGTTTGTGTCATATGTAATCGATAACCACGAACACAATGGTATAATTTTTAAAAGTCAATTCTTGACTTAAAAGCAGTTATAACCCCAAAAAGTTTAAAATTTCACTATTTTTTATAAACCCACTATAACATTAGTAGAATTGAGGTCGTTTCAATTGCAGAACATCGGCAATCAAAGCTAATTGGCAGAGTTTATTCAACTGGAAATGTCTGTCACATTAATCCTGCACGTTACTGTGTTTTGTTTGTTTGTTTGATTGGTATTTAACGTCATACTCAAAGTTATTTCACTTATATGACGACGGAGACAAAAATAAAACGTATAAACAGATCAGCTTGCTGTTCCCTTTAGCTCTGAGAACACCAGGGAAACAGAGAGCTCATCTTTTCTCGCCTCTTACGATCGACCGAGAAAGCCGAGAGAGTATTCTGCAGGACAGGCCAACCCACTCCCCTACGGGGGACGTTACTGTGTAGTAATATTCATACACCACCACTGACCACATTGCTTTGAAGTCCTTTTCTCCACCCAGGGTTACAACTTAAGAGCAGTAAATCCTCTAAGGCAGCTCAGACAATGTCAATAATTTTACAGAACATAAGACCAATGCAAGCAGCATTTCTGAAGATACAGAATACCTGTTCCTTCATTCCATAGTCATCACATGATATTACATGGGGATAATGAAATTATTTGAGATTATAAATTCATTATAATACATTAACAAACAATAAACTAAACAGGAAAACTAAAAAAGAAATATTTGAGATTCAAGATGACAGATTCATATGAAAAAAGAGCAATATATACAAAATAAATAGAAAGCCATTAAATTGTTAATTATTAAATAGTTTGAGCCTACACAAATCAATGAAGTTGCTATGATAAGGAGTGGCATATAGTTTTTTCCAACATGACAGATTCTGGTAAAGTTACATTTAAATAGTACTCCAAGAGCTTATTGTAAAATATCAAACCTTCATGGTAGCTGACTTAACAAGGTCCACTCTGATATTGGCCTTCCTCAACTCATGGTGACTACCGCTGCCATTAGTGAATATCTCCACTCCATCTAAACCCATGGCCACATGACAACTGAATAAAGAAAAACCCTATATCAAAGATTCATTTTAGGCATTTTCAAAATATGCAGAATCTCACTGGAAATTCACTAGGACCAGTACAATTTTTTTTTCATTAAAACCCACTTGAAAGTTAGGCTGCATATGGAAAGATCTGTTAGGCTCAGTAGCCTGTTATGATTGTCACCAGTACGACAGAGAAATTCCTGGCAGACATGTCCTATCTATGTCTATTTACTTTATAAATGGTGTATGAAACAGATTGTTTTTGTCTATTTCTGACAAAAGGAAACAAGATGTTATAACCGCATGCAACAGTTATATGGTTTCCAAGTTGAAGAACTACAATTAAAAAAATTTGTATTTCATAAAATTATTAACCGACAAGAAGAACAGATTAACATCAAAGAAGGAAAATTCAGTAAGGAGTAAAACGTTGACTTTCGGTTTAAGAGACGAATTCATAATAGTAATCAACAGCTTTAATTGCAAACGCGTAGGATAAATAGTTCTTTATTTTAACATTTTTTTTTTTGGTCCGCTCCTCTTTTTCAGTAGCCTATAAATTTGATTGCAATTTAGGCCGCCAAAAGTAATATATTTGTTTCCTGTAACAAAAAAATAAAGAAGTGGTTTGGTAGGTAGACATTATTTTGTTTTATTATTATTATTATTATTTTTTGACTAATAACATAAAAGACACTTTTGAATATCTGAATAAAAAAATAATGTAATTTTCAGGGTTGTATGCAAAGCCGCTTTCTTAACAAGTGCCTCTTGAAAATATCACTTTTGTTAACTTCGACTGGAAATGACATCATTACTTTATAAGTTAGACAAAAAGCAACAACATATTCTTAATCATGAAGCAAAGGCGCATTCAACGATATACATCAACATTTCCAGAGCCAAAACTTATAACCAAGTGACATTTGACCAATCATATCTCGACAACCACTCACAATACCCAAAATCTAAAAAAAACATATTATCTTGGAATTACACCATCTTGAGTCTGTGAAAAATCAAAGCTATAGCTTATATCCTTATACATTCTATAGATAAAATTCATAAATACTGAATTTTCATAATGGCATCGTTATGACGTCATTTAAAAAACACAAAAATACTGAAAGAAGAAAACATCTCATCAATATACCCTAGGCTGTTCGAGAAAAGTGATGGCTAGAATAATAATAATCATAATAATAATTAGAAGAACAAATCAATTTCAATAGTTGTTCCAAGTAAACTTGTAAACCTAATAATAAGAGTCACTCAGATTTCAATAGGTACATGTATTCGAAGTAAACTTGTAAACCTAACAAGAGAAAAGCAATCAGAGATTGCTAAACAATATGCCCCTCAATCCCGCAGTACACCCAAGACACACATAATTACATGGAGTGCACCAAAAATTAAACTAATGAGGGAAACTTCACTGTGTTATGCAGAAATTTGCATAATCTCATGCCTTTTTTCTACGCTAAACATCTGCGTATACAGAAGAAAGCAATATGCCAGTTTCAAAAATCTAAGTGAAAAAATAACCAAGATACAGCCCAGACAAGCTTCCCGAACAAACGGAGCCAATTTGCATAATTTATAGGAAAATTTATATAATTCCGTGATTTTTTTCTTCTATGTTACACATCTGCGTACATAGAAGAATGCACTATGCAAATTTCAAAAGCCTAAGTGAAATAGTAACAAAGATACAGTCCGGACAAGCTTCCCAGACAAACGCAGCCAATTTGCATAATTTATGGTGAAATTTGCATAATTGAGTGATTTTTTTTCTACATTGCACATCTGCGTACATAGAAGAATGCACTATGCAAATTTTAAAAGCCTAAGTGAAAAAGTAACCATGATACAGCCTGGACAAGCTTCCCAGACAAACGGACACACGGACAGAAAAGTAAAACCTATATGCACCCCCTCTTTGCCTAAATACGGCGGAAAACAGGGAGGAAACCCTCTAGAAACCACCGGATGGTCATCTTCATGCAGTTAAACCCATCTGATCTCTACAGATTTTCAAAGATGTATCACAAACAAACATTTAACAGCGGAAAAAGTTTAATTTATGTGCCTAAATGTAGTTATTCTTGTAAAATGTCAACATGTTGACTGAGACTGAATCAAGTGCAAGGACAAGTTTGTTTTTTGGTTTAAATTAGGGTTTAACACCATACTTAAGGTTATTTCACTTATACATGTATGACAAAACAATGGGTGAAAGAAACCACCATCAATGTCGCCGGCAACAAACAAAGACAAGACAGTACAGATACTGGGCAATACTAAGATATCACAAATAGATCAGGTTCATGTTGCCCCTTAGATCTAAGAGTACGAGGGCAACAGGGAGATCCCACCCTACCACCAGATCAAGGACCAGCAACTTTGGTAGAGATTTCCATGACTACTTACTTGCTCGTCGACTAGGAGGCACTGCTGGCGGTCCTCCATTAACCTCCAAACTGAAACAGACATAAACAAACAAAATAAAACCTAGTAGAAAACCTGATTAACATACATCAGTTTGTTTGTTTGATTGGTGTTTAACGTCGTACTCAAGGGTATTTCACTTATATGA